>JAKGRZ010000030.1:122141-190138 GCA_022537955.1 Schmidtea mediterranea | reverse complement strand
ATCGATCCATTTATAGGAAAATAAATACAGAACTATTGTTATGATAAAATGTACATGTAATAATCCATAAACTTTAAAAATGTAGTTTTTATAATAATAATAACAAAAGAAATATTATTAAAATCTATGATAAACTTTATTACATAAATATAAACAGGAACTCCAGTTGAATACGTTTATAAAAATTTACAATTGCAATATAAATATTTGAACGTTCTCTGCGGCAACTTGAATATGCTGACCATCCACGTTTTGATTTCTACCCACGGAAATCAATTTTTGTTTCTATACTTAAAAATAAAATTATAACAATATAATAGTTAATTAGTCTTATACCATTGAAATAATTTTCATATTCGGATCCAGATTTTAATATCACGTGTTTCATACATTAATCCACTTATTATTCGCATCCATTATATTTTCATCAAACATGTAACTAAATATTGATTGGATTCTCTTCTCTCCAATGTGGCAAATGAGAATTTCTCGACGTTTACCATGAATTTCATGTTTTAATATATCAGTCTTCTTCTCTATTATTAGAATACCAGCTCATTTCAACAAATTATAAAAAATTTAGTTTCTGATTATAAAAATATTGAAAGTCTAAGCTAATTTATACTATATTCGACCAATCAAATCATGCATTTAAGTTCAATACTAAATAAAATCTTTCAGTTTTACATTGAACTATAAGTGTTATTAGAATAAAATTTTATACTATATTGAACTTGATTCATCATTTTCATAAGTTTACAATTTCATTCATTCTAATATTGATATTTTTTTAATTCATTTTTATAATACCAATTCTATTTAGATACAATAATATCATGCACATATAATTCGTTTTTAGCTCTTTTTAAAAAGTTCTTCATATGTATGTGTTCAAATCGGAATTTCTAAAATTACTCATTCTTTCAGATATTCTTTGACTGGAAATTCAAATATCTAGCCTATCTATTCTATACAAATATCCACAATACTGCAGTATCGACATTACAACTCTTGTGAATTTTCACCTTGAACGGACAACAATGAGATTGACCTATAAAAACATAATATTATTAAAATTTCTAATCGTTTTCAAATCATATAAATAATATTTATTTTTATAGCTTAAATATGTGTGTTGGTGTTTAACTTCTCATGTCTTAATTATGTATAAAAGAATTGTTAATTCAATTTTTCTTCATTAAATGTGTACTGAGCTCAGTTCAAGCTATGAATGAAACTTAAACATTATGGTAATTATTATTGACTATATTATTTACTTGTTTTTAGATGTTATTTTAAATTATAAAGAACGTATTGAATTCTATTAATCCAGAAATACATGAAATTAGACAAGCCAGCATCAATAATTCCAACTTGATATTCAAGTCATACATCCAATATGGATATTTCTGAATTGATGATTCCTATGGATATCGAACAAAACAATTTGCAAAAAATATATGGAACCGAATAACCCTTGTGGTGCATGATGTCATTTTGCTGCGCTGCCCAGATATCGGAAGTATGTGGGAATGGCTTGAATAACAGCTCTTCGACAATACTACTAGAGTTAGAATTATCTCTTTATAATAAATTTGTGTATATTTCGTGGTTTTCCATTATATAGTAATAATGTTAATAATAATAATAATTTTAATAATATAATATAAATAATAAAAAAATAAAAATAATAATAATAATAAAAATAAATATAATTAATATAATAAATTAATAATAAAAAATTAATAATATAAAAAAATAACTCTTCGGAACTAAATGATCATCATTCCAAGAAAACATGAATGCCTACTTATTCCGAGTTTTTCGTTTAACGGAACATATTTTCTCTTCTTTATGTTATCATTTTCAGATAAAAAGCTCCGATTTCTCTTTTGGACATTTTCTTTGATACTCCCAGTCTGATTTTAAAGTAAGTTTTGATTTTATTTTGGTATATATTAGTAGTGGGATTGTGTCACCTCCAGCCACACTAACCCCCCCCCCCCCGCAGAGAGAAATTTTTCTAAGTCCAAAAGTACAAAAAACTTTTAAGACAAGACAATGACTCATCAATGTTCATTTAAACAAAGACCATGACTCATTCAAGGTCATTGGATGACTCGTCATATTTTTTCTAGGTCATTTTAAACAAAGAACATGACTCATCAAAGTCACTGGACGACTTCATATATTTTTCAAGTTCTTTCAAATTTCCAATCATATTATTTTTAAACATTTTTATAAATTTACCACATAAAAATAATAGTTATTATATTTGTAATTTATACTATATTAAATTAAATTGTTTGTTTAATAAGTTACATTATATATTATATTATTATTATTATTATTAATATTTATTAATATTTTATTATTATTTATTATTATATATTATTATATTTTTATATTATTTTTATTATTATTATTATTATATAGTATTATTATATTAACATTATACATATAATGAAAACCACGAATATACAACCAAAATTTATTATAAAGAGATAATTCTACTATATAGTATGTCAAGAGCTTTATTCAAAGCCCATTACCACATAACTTCCGATATCTGGCAGCGCCAGCAAGACATCCATCACCACAAGGTATCGGTTCATTATTTGACCAATTGTTTGTTCATATCCCCATAGGAACTCATCAATATACAGTAAATTTCCATATTATGTATGATTAATATCAATCTTGGAATTTTGATGCGCTTGTCCATATTCCATGTATTCTGGATAATAGATTCCAGATTTCTTAATAACTTTAAATTAATCATCTAAAAAACCAAGTTAATAATAATATATAATAATAAATTACCATAATGTTTTAATTTCATTCATAGCTGAACTGCGCTCGTACACATTTTAATGATAAAAATTGAAATAACATTATTTATTTTACTAATAACACACACACACACACAACTTAGCAATTAAACAATAAATATATTAATTTATAATGTTTGAAAGATTAAAGAAATTTAATAAATATAGTTAATATGGGCCAAAACTCAATGTTGTAACCGTTAAGGTTGAAAATTCAACAAATGTGTATTTCCTGAACTGCAGTATTTGATAATGTATATGATAGTAGGCCTAGAATATTTGAAAACTTCAGTCAAAAGATTATCTGAAAGAATGAGAATTTAGAATTCCGATTTTGAACATACATATGAGACTTTAAAAAGAGCTAAAACGAATTATATTATGATTTATATATTTAAAAAGACCATTGACGTACAAAAATAATTAAGAAAATCAAATATTAGATAAAGAAAATCATAAACTTAATGAAAATATATGAATCAAGTTCATAAGTTTTTAAAATTTTTATTCTAATAAAACAACTTGATTAGTTCATTCCGTATAATGAATTACAAACAACACCCAGTAACCATGCAGCAACAGCTGAAAGAAGCTAACCAGTGCCAACAAAATCATCATTTTGCCATTTCCATTAATATTTTTTACATATTTTCTAGTATACCATGATCTGATTTGTCGAATATATATAAATAAACTACACTTTCAAAATATTTTTATAAAATCCAGAAACTAAATTTTTATAACTTGTAATGAGCTAGGTCTCTAATAATAGAGAAGAAGATGAAATCATTAAAAAACATGAAATTTATGGTAAACCGTACCGAGAAAATCGTTTAAGACATCCCATTCGATTATGAAAAAAAGTTCTCAATTTGCACCATTTGAGAGAAAGAAGCATTCCAATCAATATTGTACCATGTTTGATGAAAATAATAAATGGATGCGAATAATAGTAGATTAATTACATGAAACAACATGATATAAAATTCTGATCCGACATGAAAATATTCAATGGTCTATAGAGGTATATTACTTTATATTTAATAATTTGATATTATTTAAGTGATAGAAAACAAAAATTTATCCGTGGGTATTAATCAAACGCGTGGATGGACAGCTATTATTCAGTTCCGGCAGAAGCCAAACGCTCTGATATATCGAAATTGCACAATTTTATTAAACTATTACACTGGAGTATCTGTAATATTATTTTACAAGTTTATCATAGATTTAAAAATATTCTTTGTATTTTTATTAATAAAAAATAATTTTAAATTACTTGATATACATGTAAATTCTTCATCACACAAGATCTATCATAATATTTCTCTAATAACATGATCAATACCAATTCTTAAATTCGTGGTCATCTTTAATAATTTCCCGTGCTTCTTTCAACATTAATAATTTCTTCAGAATCATTAATAAATTTTCATATCTCCTATCATTACAATTCATCACCTGACATCCAGATCACTCTGACATCGAATCGCAATCCGATTCTTACTCAATGCTTCATTAGAGTCAACATATCTCTAATTTTTACACCGGTTATTTCTTCAAGGTTTATTCAAAACCAAAGTATTAAATATTCTAACGAAATTAATTAATTATTTTATATTTATATTTTACCTTTTTCAGACATCCATTTAACCACTATTTTAAAAACTACTTATAATTTGTTATAGAATAAAAAGAACATAATACATACTTATTAACCTATACATTAAAATAAAACGTGTGAAAGTTCTAGCAGTAACATTTTCACAATGTTCCCAGATTGAAAAGCACATCGTTTGAATCTGCTTAATCCTTGGATTTATGTTATTACCAGTTTCCGTTCTTGAATCCTAATTTCTGTAAATGCATCATAATATCTGGTATATTGACTGTGAAAAAGCATTTAAATTGGAATGATCTTTTTAATATTATCATTATCCTTGATTTCTAACATTGAGAGATACCAGCAAAGATTTAATTGCGTTTATAGTTTGAACTGGATTGCCAATTGATATTATAGCTCCTTAAAAAAATACATTTTATAAATTGTGAACATCTGAACTGGTGACACTATTTCTTATTTCATTTTGTTATTCTTTATAATGTTGACGCACTTTTAACCCTTGACAGATTACTGATTACAATCAGAATCATGCATGATCACAATGACAATGCATATAAAGTGCAGGATAAGTGCAACAAGTGCTGATGACGGAAAACTTAGATTAACTCTGGATTGATATCATTTTACGCATTCATCATATAAAGTATTATTTAAATAGCACGTGTTTTATTATTATTCTTATCAATATTATATTATAATATATTATATAATATTATATTAATATTATTATTAATATATTTTTATTATTATTATTATAAAATTATTATATTGTTAATAAAGATAAGCAATGCATTCATCACAAAAGACAGTGCAAAGATAGTGCGTGACTGCGAAAAAAACTGATGTAAATTCCAAACCCGTGAGTTTACATATATGATTTTACACATATCATCTATTATAAAATATTATTAATATCACTTTTTCTATCATATTAATATTATGTTATTATAATTATCAGATTTTTTATATATTATATATTACTATTATTACTATACTAATAAAAATTACTATTTTAATTATGTTACCAACATCAAAATAAAACTATACTATCAAAAACATTATTATATTATTATTATCAAAATAAAACTAACAAAACAACAAAAATAAAAACCAAAAACATTATTACCATACACTTAAAAACTTCAAAACAAACAAAATAAAAATACAATATTTTCTTACAGTTTCATTTTTAAAATTTCGTATTGAATTGAAGACCATTCCACATAGCGCTGATATCGAAATCACAACGCTACACCCCAGAATGCAGGTATTTGTTTCCATTTCCCTTGACCATTCATTATTCATTGTCCCCAAAGAGCTTGCTTAATAAGATTGGAAATATCATTCTTATATTGATATTAATCTTTGAGCATGACGGTCTTGATCTTCAAAATCTCCTATTTGAGGATAGTAATAAATATGTATCTATTATCATTGGACATATTGCGTCAAATAAAAATATAAAAAAAAAAAAAAAAGAAAAAGATATATCTTACCGTATTCAAGCGATATTTGCAAGCATTACATAATATTTTCCATTTTAAAAATGAGATAAATGAATGCAGTTGTTTTTAAACATCATTGGCCAATCAGATATCGACCAATCCGGTGATTTCATTTGTACTATGTTCAAAAACAAATATTTTTGTGATTCTAGATTCGCACCTAAATAACTATTTTGCCACTAGCAAACACGTAACCACACATTGGTTGTATTTTAAAATGCCTCAGTGCAGAAAATAATACTGGTTCGAACATACAAAGACATTTTGTTGACATGTTGTTATAGATGATAGATTCTATATCTAGGGTGATGTAATTACTGTATTAATATCCTTTATTCATATTGTAATTTAATTGACATCTAAAGGTTTCGTTACATCCCTTTCTCATTGCCGATTGAAAAAAATTATAGGATATTTTTCCACTCTTTTATCTACAATTGCTTGTTTAGGTTTTACCATTTGGAAACGTGCATTGAACATCGAAATCCTTTTATAATTTATATTTGATAGGGCAATTAAACAAATAAAAAATATTAACTATATATATAAATTTTAGAAGAGTTCATTAAATCATATAATATAAAACAAAAACCTAATTATACAAATTAATAATGAATAAAAATGATCTGTACAAATCGTCGGCCCAATTAGTGATAAAAACTATGTTGTCTTTAAATTATGAAATCTAATTATTTTTCAAACAAAATCAACAAGATTTATTGGCATACGGTTGCATATGAAGAACATGGATTCTACTCAAGATAATTTCTTAAAATTTGAAAACAGAAAATAGTAAAGGGTTTCGATAAAAACTGTTCAATCGTTTAAGAAAGTTGATGTCATTCATTATTATAATTTGTATCAGGAAGCTAATTAAAACAAAGGATTTTAATAATTATTCACAAAAATCATAGACATGTGTATTTCTGTGATCTTATACTCAAATCTATTCATCAGGTGGCCCAATCGAACAAGAATTTAAATGTTCAAGATTTAAGTTATTTCAAAAATCCCTGAGATGAACAGTATATGATTTTCTTTGTCTCACAGGATACCTATAATCGTATTTTTCTCATCAGTGCATTTCAAGATGCTACAAAAATCACCACTATGGTATATATTCTTGATTCACACAACAATGCAATGACATTACTGCGTAAAAACCATATTTCAATAAAGAAGTGCCATGTATAAAAAACAAAGTTGAAAACTTTAACCATGTAAAAAATGTTTATGAAAATCCAGGCTTAAAAATATCCGAAAAACTTAGACAAAGTATTAATAAAGAAAAAACAAATCACCAAACCATTATCACATCTAAAAAAACAAACCGAGATTACCCTGCAATAATCTGATTTCGAAAACATTATTTAAAGAGTAAGAAAAAAGTTAAAATGTAAAAAATCATAGATTTTCCCATATTTTAATGCACTTGTTAAAGGCTTTCGAGATGAAAAAGAATGTCTATTTTACAATAATTTCCAACTATTTTGTCGATGATTACTCAAAATTCTATTAAAAAATTATCAGAGTAAAATTAAAAATCCGGTAATTCTAAAAAACTAGCTAACTGAAAAACATCGTAAGCCTTTTATCACAAGTAAAAATTAAAAAATCGTAAAAGCAATGAGAAAAATCAATATAAACAACAAGAGTGGTTTTATTGGAGCCAATGTTACCATTACATTATAATTTTTATCACAATAAACGATGGGACAATCATTACCTAATGTTAAATTAAAAATTAAATCATCTTGTTGTAATGGAGAAGATTTGACGAACCCAGAGACGAAGCAGTTTCGGTTGGAGTGGCAAAGTTAGAAGAAGAAAAGAGTCCAAAGTCGAAAAAAGAAACGCAAAATGTGCAGTCAGCTTGCGTACAGTTTAAACAAAACCAATGCGAAAAGATTTCAACAAGAGCTATAAAACATTCCGTATTTAAATGATTTATGCAAATGATTTGATAGATTACTTATTCCGAAGATTAACAGGTATAATATATCTTTAACGGTTGATTGATGTTTTCAGTCGTTTTGCTTCGCGTTTACCAACAAAGACAAATTCTGCAGAGGAAATATCTAAAGCAATTAATCTCAATGTTAAAAATGAGCTCCAACAATTTGCAAAACCGATTAGGTATTATTTATTATTATTATTATTATTATTTTTATATCATTATTATTATTATTATTATTATTATTATTATTTTATTAAGGCCAAAATTTACAATAGTAAATTAAGCAAACCTGGATCGTCTCAAAATAAATCATTATTCTGTACATTCTCAATACAAAGCGCACATGTGAAATTTTAACCGGACATTGAAGGATAGATGAAAAATATTTCGTGCATCAAGGAATAAAATATGGATAAAATGTATACCGAAAAATACTTGTAGTTACAATAATTCATCACATCGAGGTCTGAATGGTTTTGAGACCCGTAGATTATCAGTCGAAAACATTAGCTAAATCATACTATCTAAAACATTGCTATTACAAAACCAAAATAAAAGTTGTGATTACGTTAGAATAGTAAGATATCTGCTTCACCGGTTCATCAAAAATTCGATAGTAATTTGGATGATGAGTATGTTCAAATTACTAAAATTAATACTAAACAGAGTCCTTAATGTATGTTTATAAAGATAGTGATAACATGAATACAAGGAAATCTATGAACAGAATTACAAGTATTTCCAAACCTACAGTGTTCAAATTCAGAACAATATAGAAAACTTAAAATGTGTTAAGATAAAACAATACTAGTCTCACAATGCATTGGAATTCAAAAACCCTCAGGATATCATCAAAAGACCTAGTAAAATGATGTTTCTATACAATTTACCGATAATAGTTGTCCCACTAATCCATCCGGAAATCAGCAAGTAAACTTTGTTGATCTTCAAAATCCTATTATTTACATGGAAAATGCGGAAGTTGCTTTGCATAAGACCTTTTACATTTGTACAACATTCCATTTTATAGTCATTGTAAAATCGTTACAAGAAACGTACCAAAACCTGTAGTGTATTTTCTCAATCATAATTTGAACGATATTGTCATATTCCAATCAAATTTAGATGAAAATTTTGGCATTGTTTTTCAAAGATGATGAATGTTAGTGTGTGATTATGTCCATTTACAAAATAAAGTGAAAGTATGAGATTGCCAGCGAATGGATGTATAAGCTTAACATTGTTCCTGTAATGAAACCTAATAAGTTTCAAAAACAGTTTGATGAAAAAAGTTAACAAATCGAAAACATCAAAAATTCACTATCATTATATTTAATTGAATTAGAACATTTACATTTTACCTAATATTTATATATTGAACACTTGAAGAATTACATAAATATATTTCATTCAATTTACTATATTTAAAACATTGAATTTGTAAAGATGGATAGCAATTCAGTCTGAATAATAACATTTGTAAAATTACATTGATAAATTGGCTTAATACATTGGGATTAGATAAGCAAACATAAGGACAAGTGCTTTTGGTGTACGCAAACCGAAAAAATAATAAAAACTCATAGACAAAATGTTCATTATAAAACATCATCATCCTATAATTGTTGGTGATTCTTTGGTTCCTCTTTTGAAATCTGTTTGGGTTGATAAACATGACCAGAATATGAAGTTGTCAATATAAATATCATAATCCCAGTTACTTACCGATCACATCATGTTATAAACAATATAGGAAATAAATAATTCTGATATAGCGGTAAATTTATAATTATAAAGATACAAAAAACTCATTTGACATTACATTTTCGAAATAGATGCCAATAAGATATTATAGTATTAAGTGCTAGCCAAAGTGTGGCAAATTACCAATAATGGTAAACATATGGATCAGCTGTTGAGAACTCTTGTAGATTTACACTTCCTATTCTTAAACGCAGTTTAGATGTGGTATAAAAAATAGTTAAAGATGTGATAATGAATGGGCAGAAAATATTACCATCTCTGAAATCAAATGCATTTATCCGATTGGGAGTTTACCTAGTGTTGCAGTATGTTTCAAAAACTAATTAGCACCGGCTCTAAAACGTAAAAGACTCATAAACATATAAACAACACGAATTGAAAGGACATGGAACTATATTCAAAAAATTTGTTGTAAATCTAATGTGTTTATTATAGACCATCTCCCCAAGCATAATGAAATGGCGGCCTTTGAAGAGTACTCTATGAATTCTATTATGGATATGGAACATATTTGAATTTTATATTAATGGTCCCAAAACTAATATTAGATTTGGATGATACATTGTTAACTGTTTCAGATCAAATTGTAGATAAAGATAGAACCGTGGCGTGTGAACCTAGTGATGTAATACCAAAAAACAAATTCTTGTTTCATACACCTTTTTAAAGATGGCATCTCGGATTTAATAATATCAAGGATGAGGGTTGAACAGTACATATATTCACCAAAGCTCTAATAGAATATGATTAATATATATGATACTAAAAATACATGTTTAACTCCTATGAGTATGTAGTGATGATGATAGGAAAAAGTGGATTAAAGGATCGAAATTATTTACCATGTGCTCATCATACAACTCGATTTTATGGATCAACCGAAATATTACTCCCAGGTGTTAATGTACACATTAGATTGAAAAGATCTGATCGGCATTATCACTAACAAGTGCCACCACCGCACCAATTCTCAATTAGTTGATGCAAAATATTGGTGAGAAGAGTTCGGGTTGAGCTCTCTGTATTAGCCGGTCATCAATTGGGCCCTATTCTAAGCATGCAATATATCCTTGAAAACAAAGGAAATTGTTCAATTTGCTATTGCTAAAGTTCAGCTTCTTTCTATAAGGAACAAATATTTAGAGATAGAAGAATGCCCAACTTTATATTGGTAACATTTCAAAGTGAATCTAATATAATGGATCCTACTTAACATCGAGCTCAATTTCAAAAATGTTGGAGTAACATCGCTAACTTTATCGAAAAATAGTGATTATAGAGAAAACATATACTCAAGATTTCGATAATGATAATTATTGTGCTACATATATGCAGAGTATATGAGAAATATGGGTTATTTGATAAAAACCTTAATTGTGGTATAACTCTTGAAAGATTTTAAAAGCAAATATCCATTCTTACATTTGTTTTGGCACCGATTTCGATTTAAATCAGAGTCAATTACCTCAAAATGGAAATTTACGATTAGATATATAGTTGCTAAAGCTACATTTGAACCGTACTGTTTAATATATGGAGTATTTGAAAATGAGGTTCAAATAAACTGCAAACAGAACAGTGTTGGTTTGAACAAAGTTCAACGTTGTTGTATAAATGTATAGATAATTATGATAATTGTCATGAGTAAGTTTTTAAATGTATTTTAATATTATTGATGTAGTTCTGTTCAGGTCTATCGAATTGGAAAACAAATACTAGGACATGAATTTTAGGGGTTTTCCTCTTGATAAAATTCCATATTTACGTAATAATTCAAGCCATAATCGTCAATACTCAATCATCTCATCTCGGTGGAGAACATTGTTAGCAATATATATGAAACCTAGCAAGATATTTGTATTTGATCCAATGGGTTTCTATTATCCGGCTTTAATGGTTTCGAAACTGCAAACAATGGGTAAATCTATTGTCTATAATAAAACTATGTATCAAAAACCATGGACCTTAACATGTGGTCAACATTGTTTAGCTTGGTTATTATCCAAGAGATTTGATGATTAATAAATGTATTAATGTTTTATTGTTATGTTTTAACTATTAATATTTTTATTTATTATTATTACTTTTTATAAATATTATTATTTTATTTTGATTATATTAATATTATTATTATTATATTATTATTATTATTAATATTATTTATTATTATTATTATAAATATTATTATGTGTTTAATTAAAGATAAGCTAATGCATCATCACAAAGACAGTGCATGATAAGTGCGTGATCACAAAGACAGTGCAAGATAAGTGCGTGATCATCACATTATAAGTGCATGCATACACAAAATTGAATAAAGAAAACACATGCAAACAAAAGTATGTATGTGATTTACAAAGAAAACACATACAAACAAAAGTATGTATGTGATTTTACAAAGAACGCATGCAGTCACAGTGTAGACTGCATGTGTTTTACAAAGAAAAACATGTCTAAATATCTCTCACCTATATGTGTGTATTGCTTAAATGTGATTGGCTAAATCCTGAAAATATTATTCTCTTTATAAACATTGACAAATGTAGAATTGTCACAATTATTTCAAAAATTTCTGAAGCGCTATTTTCAAAAATGAACAATAATATTTTAAGAAGTATTCTCGAGAATGAAACTGGTAAGGATTTTTATTAATTTTAATTTTATTATTATATTTTTCTAGATTGGTATACTTTAACAGAAATACAAGATCAGTTAGATCGTGAAAAAGATGTTATAATTATCGACGATGATGGTAAATTTTAATTTATATATGTTTTATTTATAAATTATTTTAGAAGTTATTTTAATCGAAGATACAATCGTTATCATGATAGCGAAGACGATATTATCGAAGATGGTAAATTTTAATTTAATTTTATTATATATTTAAAAAAAAAACATTTTAGTTGATTTGGATGCAGATGATCATCATAATGCCACCGTTTTGGAGATGCCCCCATTTCTGGGATGACAATAATTATGCCACCGTTTTGGAGATGCCCTCGTTACTGGGGAAGATATGGAGAACCTCTCTTCTATAGAGGATGATGATTCGTCGGAATCAGGAGATAAATGTTAGTTTTTTATCTATTTTATTTATCGAAATTAAGTTAATGATATTTGAAGTATTATTAAAATATTACATCAAATATCAATAATTATAATAATTTATAATAATTTATAATAAATTTATAATAAGGATCTATTTATTTCAAAAGTTTATGATAAATATATTTTTAAATTGATGAAATTTAAAGTATTATTTTAATAATACTTCAAATATCATTAATTTATAATATATTTTAAAAAAGTATTATTACTGAAACATATATTAACATAATAAATTATAAACAAATATAGTGAACAAATAGTTTTGAATTATATAGGCATTTATTATAGATCTTACGTAATTGAATTATATATGAATTATATAGGAATTATTTAATAGATATTTTATAGCATATTTAATAGTTTGCAGTGAGCATGCAAATATTATTGTATTTAAGGTTTTATTTATTAGAATTATTAGAATTATTTAATAGTTGCAGTGAGCATGCAAATATTATTGTATTTAAGGTTTTATTATTAGAATTATTAGAATTATTAAATAGTTTGCAGTGAGCATGCAAATATTATTAGTTACTTTATTATAGTTTATTTGTTAGAATTATTAGATATTTTATATCATAGTTACTTTATATAGGTTTTTAATTTAATATTTTTATTAGGCACTTTTATCCGAGATATTGCATCTCATCATTGCAACATAATGAAAGTTGCCATGAAGAAATGAAAAAATATTACCGCCATAGATTTAATGGCATCAAATTTTTTATCTGCGCCTTATGCAAAACATCCCAGAACATTAAATATAAAGAATTTTATAGGGAACATGGGGTTCATTTAAATTCTTTCAAGTCTAGTAAAATAAATATGTTTAAGAAAATTAATAAAAATAACGTCGATATTTTGAATATACTACAAAATAAAAAACATCATAAAAAGAATAAAAGACCTGCTGCACCTATTAAAATTAATATCCCAAATAAAATAATTAAAAAAGAAGTCATCGAAATCAGTAATGATGATGACTCTAATAATGTAAATAATATAAATAATGAAAATACTATAAATAATGAAAATATTATAAATAATATACCTATTATAAATAATGAAAATACTATAAATAATGAAAATATTATAAATAATATACCTATTATAATTAATGAAAATACTATACCTACTATAAATAATGAAAAATATTATACAATTCGGAGGTTCTGTATTAGAGAATGAGCCGAACATTTCAGTAAATTTAAGTGGCGCTATCAAAACTTTACGTTTTGATATATCTAACGCGCAACTAATTACAGTAACTTTAACTGAGCGAATCAGTAATAAATTAATTTTTGAGATAAATAAAATGGGGAGCGTTAAAATTCAATTCGCGATATTAATTAAATTTGAAAAAGATGGCGAGATCCGTGAACAATTATTTTTCGAATAATGCGGAGACATTTTCAGATAACTTTTTAAGCGAAGGGGTTAATAAGCTTAATGAAAAAATAGAACAATTCACCCATTTAGGCAGTGGATGGCGTGTTATTAATATTATGGAAATTCACTTTATTTTAACAAAATATGCTCCTATTAATCGTTTGTCTGGACATAAATATATTAAAATCCCTTCTGCATTGAAAAATAAAGGAGCTATAGTAAATATAAAAAACAATGACGACAAGTGCTTCCTTTACTCTATTCTTTATTTATTAAAGAAAGATATAATTGGTGAAAACCCCCAAAGAGTCTCTAAATATACAGAGTTTTTAGACGAATTTGAGTACGATGAGATCACGGATTGTCCCATGAAATTAATAAACATACCAAAGTTCGAAAAGAAAAATTCGACTTTAAAATTAGCAATAAACGTGTTTTCGTACACACCAACTGTTATAATTGATGAGGTTCCAGATAATTATGTCTTTCACCATCCTCATTTAAGTTTGATCCATAGAAACAAAGTCACTGACGGAAACCCTATTTATTTATTATTACTTGAAAATAATGATAGATATCATTATACCGCTGTGACCAATATTGATAGGTTAATGAATTGCCGTCAAAAACCCTGACTGTAACATTCAAATTAGATGTCGTTGGTGTCCACATTGCCTTAATGGGTTTAGATTAGATAATGCATTCAATACACATGTTGCATTATGCGCCAAAACTCAGACTGGCACAACCCTATACAAGCTCCCCGAAAATAAAAATTTAGAATTCCTAAATTATTCTAAACATATCACCCCACCTTTTGTGATTTATGCCGATTTTGAATCGGTTTTACCTCCTGATGATAGACATCATCAAATTCATATGCCTATTGCAGCAGTTCTTTTATTAATTAATAATTATACTAACACAAAACCATATTATTACTTTTACGGACTTGATTGCATTCCTGATTTTCTTAAGAAAATTGAGGAAATTGCAACTGAAATTGTTATTCCGTACTATGATTCGGAAGGTGATAAATTGATAGGGCATATGTCTTTCAGTGAGGTTCGACAGTTTAAATCTTGTCGAACCTGTTATTTATGTAAAAAACCGATTGTAAATCCGGTTAGAGATCATTGTTATTTTACTGGTAATTATCTAGGGCAGCTTGCCGAAAATGTAATATAGCTCGTAGGATTTATCGGTTACTACCTATAGTCTTTCATAATTTAAGAGGTATGACCTTCACCATATTTTAAAATATGGTCTCGATCGCTTTCCTTCATGGAATTTAGATATCATACCGACCTCTACAGAAAAATTTATTTCGTTAATTGTTCACATTAACAAATTGGCTGTTCGCTTTATCGACAGTATGCAATTTGTTAATTGTTCGTTAGCTAAGGCAGTGAAAACGCTAACTTCTCTTCCATTGACTTCGTCTGTCTTTCATGGTTCTATAGTCGACTGTAAAGGTATTTTCCGTATAATTTTGCTGTCTCGGAGGAAGTTCTTGAGACTACTTATGAGTTGCCTCCAATTTGGGAGGCGTAAGTGAAGATGAGTACGATAGGGCACAACTAATCTGGACGCAGCAAAACTGTAGGACTTTGCGTGATTATATGTTAATTTACCTTAAACTTGATGTATTCCTCCTTGCGGACTATTTTCAACAATTCCGTGACAAGGCTATTGTTTACAATGGTCTTGAACCTCTCAACTTTTATGGCATTCCGGGTATGTCATGGGCTTCAGCGCTTATGACATTAACGGAACCCATTGAACTTTTACAGGACATGGAAATGTTCAATTTTTACGAAGGTGGAATACGGGTGGGTTAACATTTGTTAACAAACATTACATTGCTGCTTCGGAGGATACAGAATTATTGTACATAGATATAAATAATCTGTACGGTTGGGCTCTCAGCCAAAGTCTTCCTTACGCTGATTTTACTTGGGTGTATGATGGTTTGGATGAGGTTTTGAATGAATGTGCGAATGTTGTGGATATTGAAATCCTTCCATATGGATATACTATGGAAGTTGATATCGAGATTCCAGATAATTTACATGATTTTCTAAATGACTTTCCGATTAAACCGGAAAAGATGTGCCCACCAAATTCAAAAGTTGAGAAGTTAATGCTAACGCATTATCCTAAGAAGAACTATGTTCTTCATTGGAGGCTTCTCAGGCTTTATCTTTCTCTCGGGCTAAGGTTACACATTATACATAGAGCTATTAAATACAAGCAAGCTCCTATTTTTAAACATTATATCGATAAAAACACTAACTTGCGTGCAAATGCAGTTAGTGAATTATATAGAGATTTATTTAAATTGTATAACAACAGTCTGTATGGTAAATCTGTTGAGAACCTTAAAAAGAGGATGAATTTGCGATTATGTAATTCAGCTGAAAAGGTAATTACATATTCGTCAAAACCGCATTTAAAAAACAATAGAGATTACTGATGATCTTTTTGCCGCTCATCTTAATAAGGACTCAATATGTTTGGATAGACCTAGTTATATCGGTCAATCAGTTCTAGATTTATCCAAACTACGGATGTACCAGTTACAGTATGTTGAGTTACAAAAATATCGTGATATTTATAATTGTGATATCAATCTAGTAGCGGGTGATACAGATAGCTTCTTTTTGGAGATAAAAAATTTAAAATTAGAAATTTTATTAAAAGCTATGATTTCGGATGATCTGTTAGATACATCAAATTATGATCCTTCTCATCCTTTATATTCTAGACGACTTGACTCGGTTATTGGCAAGTTCAAGGATGAGAGTAAAGGGTTAGGATATTAGCGAGTGGGTTTTCTTGCGCCCTAAATGTTATAGCTTGCTAGGAAATAAATCAACAATGCGAGCTAAGGGTGTAAAATTACCGGGTACCGACATTAAACACCAATCATATTTGAATTGTTATAATAACAATACTATTATGTCGGTACCTCAAACTAGGATAGGGACCAGAAATCATCAGCTGTTCACTTTTAAAAATTCTAAAATAGCATTTAATAATCATGACGATAAGAGAGCTTGGGTAGGGAAAAACTCGAGTTTTGCATATGGTCATTATAGAGGGTTGATGTCCTTGATGTTGGTGGCAAAATAATCATGCCTGAAACCGATCCAGCAGTTCGCAATCAGCAATTTGGTGAGATATTTGACAATGTTATTGATATTTATTAACAAATTTGTATATAAAAATAAAAATTGTGAAAATTTCTCTTTGGTATTTTCATTTGTTATAATTATTTTATTATTATTATTATTTTATTATCAATATTTTCATAATCAAATGCCAAGCGTGAAGAAACGTGAAATAAAACTTGATATTTGTTTAATTGTATTATTAATAATTGATTTACTTTTATGAAGTTGTTGTTTTTTATATATAGTTGTTTTTATATAGATGTTTTTATATAGTTGTTTTATGTATTTGTTTTATTATATATATATATATATATATATATATATATATATATATATATATATATGTATTATTAATAAAAAGTAATAAAAATAATGATAATAATATTTATAATAATAAATAAAAATAATAATAAAAAGAATAATAAATAAAACTTGTAATAAAAATTAAAACATGTAATAATAATAATAAAAAATTATAATCTTAATAAATAAAACTTGTAATAAAAATTAAAATATGTAATAATAATAATAATAAATATAATAATATTAATAATAATAATAATAAAAAATAATAATAAAAATAATAATATTAATAATAATAATAATAATAAATATTAATAAAAATAATAATAAAAATAATAATAAAAATAAAAATAATAATATTAATAATAAATAAAGCTTGTAATAAAAATTAAAACATGTAATAATAATAATAAAAATTATAATCTTAATAAATAAAACTTGTAATAAAAATTAAAACATGTAATAATAATAAAAATAATAATAATAATAATAATAATAAATATAATAATATTAATAATAATAATAAAAATAATAATAATAATAATAAATAAAAAATATTAATAATAATAATAATATTAATAATAATATTAATAATAATAATAATAATAATAATAATAATAATAATAAAATAATTGACTTGATTAAAACAAACAATTTAATTTAATAATAATAAAATAAATTTACAAAATATATACTACTTATTTTTATAAGTAGTAAATTTAAATTTAAAAATGTTTAAAAATAATATGGCCTTGAGAAATTTTGAATGACCTTGAAAAAATATGATGAGTCATCCAATGACCTTGAATGAGTCATGGTCTTTGTTTAAATGACCTTGGAAAATATGATGAGTCATCCAATGACCTTGAATGAGTCATTGTCTTTGTCTTAAAAGTTTTTTGTACTTTTGGACTTAGAAAAATTTTCTCTCAGCGGTGGGGGTAGTGTGCTGGAGGTGACATGTGCTGGAGGTGACACATCCCACTACTTATATTCTCTGCTCAAGGTTTTGGTTGGTTCGCATATCATACCATTCTCGTTTTCTACACAAATTAAATAATCCATATTTTCAGCTAAATCGTCCCATTGATATTGTTGATTTTTGTTTAGTCTCAATTTTCTGCATTCCTTTTCGTTATCAATACAGATTTGGTAAATTTGCTCGTTTCCTATATTCGTTATTTTTATTGAATCCACACTTGATAAAAATGCACTCAATTCCACGACCAGTAGAGGTAATGCCAGAAAACTGCATAGCTTCGTTTCAAACAAAAATTAGTCCGGAAATTAAATTGAAAGCAAAAGTAAATCACAGAATAAGTGAGACAGTTGTTGTAATGGAGTAATACTACAAGATGGAACGTGAGATGAATGCATATTTGAACCAAATGAGAAGCTATTAGAAAAATATGAAGTACCAATGTGTGAAGAAGTGGTAAAAGTCAAAGACCAAACAGTGCCAGTGAGAATAATTAATCAAAACACAAAACCCATCCAAATGAAACTAAAAACCAAACTGGGAAAACTAACGAAGTTTGAGATAGAGAAAACCCCAAAATTACCGAGAAATATTAAAATCTACAAAGAGCCACAAGTCATTAATAATGATTTAACAGAATCGCAAAAATGGGAATTCACTGAGTTATTAAAAAAATATAAAATGGTGTTTGCAAAACACGAGTACGATTTGAGACTCACCCAAGTAATTGAACATGAGATACCATTACTTGATGAAACTCCAATTAAATTGAAAGCGTATAGAATTCCATATATACATCAAGAGGAAAGTGACAGACAGATAAAAGCAATGAAAGAGTTCAAAATAATACGAGATAGTTCTTCACCATTCTCATCGTCAATAATAGTTGTTAAAAAGAAAGACGGCAATTTGCGATTTTGTGTCGATTATCGGAAATTAAATCAAGTTACGCGAAAGGATACATATCCTATTCCAGTTCCACAAGAAATATTTTTACAGTAATTGATCTTAATAAAGGTTACAATCAATTTAAAGTGAAAGAAGTAGATAGAAGAAAAACGGCTTTTTCGGATGGTAAGGGATTGTATGAATTTAATGTGTTACCGTTTGGACTAACTGGAGCACCTGCTACGTGCCAGCGAGGTATGAATTTTGTTTTACGTGATATCCCACATGCATCAGTGTATATTGATGACATAATAATATTTTCAAATACTTTTCAAGAACATCTGAAAGATGTGGAAATTGTATTTAGAAGATTATTAAAGGCTAATCTAAAAATAAAATATTCAGTGAAATGAATGATAAAATAAAGGGTGGCCACATTTTATTTCCTTATAAATAATAATATTGGGATATTTCGTTTTCCTAATATTATAATTAATACTAAATATTACGTAACTTTGTTGGAAATTTGTTTGTTTAAACTCGTAATATTTGTATCAAATTAATTATTGAAACCATTATGACAAATAAAATTATTGAAACATTTGAAGACCTGAATTTAAAAGAAGAATTATTAAGAGGAATCTTTGCATATGGATTTGAGAAACCATCCGCTATTCAGAAACGAGCCATTCTTCCTGTGATCGAGGGTCACGATGTGATTGCTCAAGCTCAATCTGGATCAGGGAAAACGGGAACATTTGCGATATCGGTATTGCAAAATGTTGATGAAACACTAAACAAAATTCAAGCTATCATTTTGGCTCCAACTCGCGAATTAGCACAACAAACAAACAACATAATCACATCTATTGGTGACTTTATGGGAATAAAGTCCTGCGCATGTATTGGTGGAAGAAATGTTAAAGATGATATTAGAAATATCAAAAATGGAATACAAGTTGTAGTGGGAACTCCCGGTCGAGTGAAAGACATGATTAATAAGCGACACATTGAAACAGAACATATTAAAATATTTGTTCTGGATGAAGCAGATGAAATGTTGAGTCGCGGCTTTCAACAAGATGTCTGTGATTGCCTTGGTTACTTAGAACCTGCTACACAAATATTCCTTCTATCAGCTACAATGCCCGATGAAGTTTTGTCAGTTGCTAATTCATTTATGAAAGGTCCAATAAGAATCTTAGTGAATAAAGAAGAATTGACGTTAGAAGGAATAAGACAATTCTATGTTGACTGCAGTAAAGATGAATATAAATGTGAGACTTTGGTTGATTTATATCACAATCTCACAATTAAACAAGCAGTTATCTTTTGCAACTACAAAACGACCGTCATATCTTTAACAGAAAAACTCACTCAACAAGGTTTCACTGTCTCAGCAGTCCACAGTGATATCGATCAAGCTACAAGGGATCAGATAATGATCCAATTCAGAAATGGTTCCACAAGAGTACTCATTACCACTGACTTATTGTGCAGAGGAATTGACGTTCAGAACATTTCCATAGTTATCAACTATGATTTACCAAAGAACAGAGAAAATTATATTCATCGTATTGGCCGATGTGGAAGATATGGAAGGAAAGGAGTCGCATTAAATTTTGTTACCAACAGAGATTTTCAAGCCATGAAAGAAATTGAAATATTTTACAGCACAGCAATCCATGAATTACCAATGGACCTTTCTGAATTTTTATAAAACTACCATTAATTGTTGCTGGAGTTTCTATGAAATAAAACCTAATTTCCCAAATGAGTTTTCATTTATTCACTTCTTAATTTCATTCTAGCTTATTATTTATATTGCAAAATCGGTTCCGGAAACTTATTCGCAAGACGCATTTCTAACATTAAACTTTCTTGAACAACTGATATTATAAAATTTATATTTTGAAAAAACAATGTTTTAGTTGGCTCATTAATAATGATTTAAAACAAAAAATAATTTATTTGGATTACATTAATTATTGAATCTATTTTTGCATCTTCTATTCTCGTCTGAATTCCGTCAGTTAAATTTACAGGATGTTGATGTGTTATTTTATCATTGACCACCCCTCGGAGTCTGCTTAGACAGGTCAGGCCTCGTTTTCACTGATCTCGATAGTAGGACACCGTTGGAATTCACCGTGGCGTCCATGCTTCGCTTGGACGGAGCGGTAAAAGGGTAATATATGGAAATATCGCTAGAGTTAAAGGGGCAACATTTATGTAAATGTCTAAGTAGGACAATATTTTTTTTTATTAAAAATTCCTGTCGCAAATAGGGTTAGGAATAATAACAAAAGAATAAACAAGAGAATTTTTTTCTACACGTGGTTATTTGTATCTTATCCTGTAAAGAATAAAAATGTAATTTGAAATTTGAAAATAATTTTAATGAATTGGGTATAGTCGGGAGCATCAGTTCTTTATTTTTTGAATTTTTACCATTATTAGCTAGCGACCATTATTATATTAAGCAAAATATCATATTATTTAACCATAACGTGATGATAAATAAAAATAGAGTTTAGTTTTGATTTCGGAATATTGACCGAAATATATTTTTTAAAACCCAATATATGACGCCAATAAGAATGGGGACCGAGAAGAGGGATGCAGGAGATGAGTAACTCCCAGATTAGGAATAATTCCAAATATCCGGAATAAATTCGCAGAAATATTACCCGATAAGTTAGACCCCCCTAAAATTATTAATTAATTATTATCCTTATTATAAATATTAATATAAGTAAAAAATTCATATTAAGAAATTCTCCCTTTTTTAGTCTCTTCTCTCTTCAGACAAGCGTTGAAAAGTAATTTTTCATGTTAATTCTCAAACATTTCCTCAAAAATTATCACAAATGCAGGCCAGTTACAAAATTCCAAAAATATCGCTGCCGAAATCAGCTCAGTCTGTCCAATTCAATTCCCAAAATGACAGCATTTCCCACCTAGCCTACCAACAGAAATACAACAAATTAGTCGCAGAGCAATATCGTACATTAAGTACATGGTTCGTTTCAGAAGTCGTAAAAGCCTTACACCAACAGATCCATCGCTTGACAAGATGTCGCGATGATCTGATTTCCGAAAACCGGGCTCAGAGGATCATCATCAACGATCAGAGCGCCGTACTAATTGCCTCATTCACGGAGTCCGAATTAACTAAACGGATAGCCAGCCGCGATCTGGCCGTACAATTAAATTTGATTCCGTCAACCCATATCCCAGAAAAGCACGAAGTTGGCCCAGCAAAAACTCCCAAGAAGTGTAAAAGACACAATCCCAGCAAAAACCGGCAACGCCGTGAACGTCGTCGAGCCGAGGGAGCCACCATATTGGCGAACGCGGCCAAAGTGCTTGAAGAAGCCACCATTCGGGTTGCCGAGCAATTCCGGGAATTCGTGAAACCGGATGAGCAATTGCCCGAATTGGTGAAATCAGTGGAATCCGTACATCGAATTAATGCCAGCAAAGAGGATGAGATGAATATCTACATGGTCGTGTCCTCGGTCGAAACAACCACACTGGTAGTCGAAGAAGCAAGGAATTCGTCAACTTCTGTCGGGTACTGGACCGATTATTTCGGGTACGAGCTCTGTCACTCAGTCCCTCAAGTCGGAACCACCAAATTCAATTTCTCCCGAAAGCGGAAATTCCCCGTAGATTTCGATGAAGAGAGACGAGATTTCGCCATTGATTTGTTCACCTTATTGGATTAACAACAAATTTATGCTTTATTTATATTTCTTTTCTCAATATTGTAAATTTTAGTAAAAATTAAATTTTTCGTAGTTATTCTCAATTTTCTTGTGATTTTGGCTTTTCTGTATAAATAAATAATGAATTAATGTTAACAATCATTTTCGAGCATGATATGAGGTTAGTGGGAGCCTAATTCTTACAAGTAGTATTGTTAAAAAGGTTTGTTAAGAAAGTTAAATTAGGAAGAATTATAATTCTTGTTAAATTGATTTTAAGAACTTGTGTGAGGGATTTTGGAAGTAAAAGAGTAATTGTAAATGAAAAACAAGATCTAAACCTTAAGAGAACTTTATTTTTCCTTAAATTAAAAAGAAAAATTTTATAAATTTAGAACCAGCTGATCTAACAGCGAATTTAATAATTTCGATAAATTTTCCAATTATCGCATGTTAATTAAGATAAAATTTTAGGTTGATATTATTATTTTGCCTTTTCGTAGTAATTCAGAGGATTTAGTCCTAAATTTTGATAATTGAAGAAAGTAGAATAAAAAAACCTTATTAACTAAGATTTTCCCTTCAGGAAATTTATAAATTATAGTATTTAGAATTATTAATTAGATATTTAAATTAATGTTGTATAAAATGAATCATTAAATGATAAATGAGAAATCAAGTTTTAATAATTATGCCTCGAACTATAATTTGGAGTAGTAGTCAACGGTCAACTTGAAAATCGATGAGAAAATTTTATCACGGACGCATACATGAGATTGATAATAAAGAATGGGAAATGCGAGTATTAATGTCGAGGGAGTCAGAGGAGTTAAGTAGACGTAAGTCCTTCTAACGGCAGTCAGGAACCTGAAAGCGAGATTATCACGGGGAGTAGTCTTAGAAATGGGGCTCACCTGCTGGTGGACTCTCGGCTACTATATACAGTACCAACGTGACATTGCTCGTGTGTATATAGTGGTAAGGTCAGAATTGTGAGGCATTTGGGTGAGACAGTATCAACTCTGGGAAAGTAAGGATTTAGTGAAGCAAGATATATTGAAACAAATGAGCACAGATTTAAACAAAATTAATTCCACCCAGTACACCAACACCCTTCATTCCCATATTTTAATTTGTTGTTTTTATGTTTTCTTTGAAAAATAGTGATTTTTACCTTTGCGATTTTACTAATTTAATTTTATTATCGTAAACCTTATTATTAACATACGTTTTGCAGTATGCATTAAATTCAAGGTTTCCTTAATTCGTACTGTTGAGAATTTGTTTACTTTGTTCCCTTAGCCTCCATGTAGTTTAGTAACTTGGAGAATGGATTCAAAATTTGAGTCTTTTCTCCAAGTAACAACAATAATTTTAAAAAAGAAAATGAAAAAACATTAATTTATTTTAAAAAAGACTTGAAACGGTTTTTAAGGATGTAAATATTTATAATTCAAAAAAAATTCAATTTGTTTAATACTTGATGGAAATCGTGTATTTGAAATTGTCTTGTTCACTAATTTGATTTAGTCATTGTTTTGAATTTTCTTGTAAAATAAAACATATATTACTTTACATATATGTAAATAACTTATCAGAAAATATATTGCTACTCTGAATTAATTTGGAGATGATTGTTAATAAAATTGAAGATGTCCATTAATTTTCATTTGCAAATCAATTAATTAAATTTACTAATTGCTTTCTCTGTCTGAACTCCAAAATTTTTGTGGATGATTTATGGATCAAAGATAGAATTATTCTGGATTCAGAGCAATTGTTTTATGTCGACAAATATGTTCCTGATATGATTATAGATGTTTTGATGCGGTAAAACAATGAATTTTCCAGAATATTCCAAAATTATAATTTTTTAATTCCTTTCGATTTAAAATTAAATTTTTATATTTTTATTTACGGAAATTTTTGTTTAATTTTTATTTATTTTATTTTTCTTTAAATTCTCCTTTTTTTCTAAATTTAAGTTATCCGCTCAAAAACACACAGGCGTTACCGTGCTGGTTAAAAAAAATCAGTTTTTGCCCAATATTAGATAATAATTTTTCAATATCCATCTTTGGAAGGCCCTTCATTCTTCTATTTTCCTTTGTTTGGTTTTGTATACAGGTTCTCACAGGTTTATTAAACATTTTACTTTAAATAAATAAGGCATAGCAAGTGTAAACCTAAAATTTCTATGTGGTATCTAGGGATACCCTTCGTGGACATACTTATTAAAAATATATTATTTGTGAAATAACTGTCGTTATAGAAGTATACATATTTAATATTATTATTTTTTTACAGATTATGTTCCCTCTAACTACGGTTGCTTTCTGAGTTGACTACAACTTATTATTATTTTTACTGTATTATTTTTTACATACAGACCCATTTCAGCTTCAAGCAATAAATTTAGAAAATTTAATGTCGGATATTTGAATATGATTTTTTATAGTCATGCATTAGCAATGTACTTGATTTGACGGAATATTTTCTTAATGAACCCATGAAACCTTCATGATTATAAAAAAATATGACTAAAATACATCCTGATTGAAAAGATAAAAATTTATCTTATTTTCAAATACCTAAGGATCAAGATTCGAGATGTTCAGATTTAGCTGATATGGTGGGTTATGTACCTTTTACAACACTTTCTTGCTTATTGCTAAATTTGGAAAACGGCATACTATTGAAAAGAATTGATTCTGCTAGCTGTGAGGGAGGTACTGCGTACTGTACTACACAAGCCACCACCTGACATTATAAATAAAATCTCATTAAGCAATAATACAGTAAGAGACAAATCGAAAACATTTTGGAGGATGCTGAAAATTCTTTAACTGATTTTTTGAAGAATACCATGTTTTCTTTACAGCTCGATGAATCTAATTTAACAAACAATTAATCATTACTTCGTTTCATAAAAGATGAAAAAATTTGTCAAAAACTTTTATTCTCAAAAAAATTAAAAAGTGATACTAAAGGAAAATCTATATATGACATATTGGAATATTATTTTTAAAAATATATTCCTCCTAGTAATTTTGTGTCTGTTGCTTCTGATGGTGCTCCGGTAATAGTTAGATGACAGCGCGAACTGAGTTCATATTTGAAAAATGCGGTACCAAATTTAATCGCCGTGCATTGTGTGATTCACATAAAACATTTTGTTGCACAAACACATGGTGATCGCCTTTATTGCTCGCTCCAATATATAGTTACAGCAGTTAACAAGATCAAGGGGGCAATTCTCTTAATGATAGATTGTTTTGAAGATTTGTGATGAAAAGACGGAGACTTCAATCAATATCAATATCAAAAGTAAATATCAATATTTTTCAGTGGGAAAAAGTGGTAACCGGTGGCAAATTTGATTGTGAAGACGAATAAAATACTATTATATTGAGATAAGGTATATTGAAGGGTCGGGAGCACAAAAACAAATTAATTAATTAATTCAAGTATTTACCGACGAACCCATTAATCAATGACCACCGAGCTGAACGTCAGCTTAATGGGTTTCCCGGCATTAGTGAAACGGGCAATAAATTTTCCGATATGGAAAATTGTTTCCCTAGCAGTAATCCAGATTAATGGAAATCCAAAAACTATAAAACGAACTGACAACAAAAATATTTGCCAGTTGGTCGAAGAGAGAATCTAACGAATTGGAGAGCTTAGTAATCTCAATAAATCTGTTTATTTATATTTGTCTAATGTCTGCATGAGGTTATATTGATAAATAGTAGCTTTATTCTTTTGAGTGATGCAGCTCGTTATTTTGTATGGCTAAATAAAGTTGAATATAACTTATTTTTGTTTCCACGAAGGTGATAAGATAAGAATTCTACAGCAATGACTTCCCAAGTATAGTTGACAGGTCAAATAACGCCGGACAAGTTAAGTGGTAGTTTGTAAAAGCTTAAGTCCTTCTATCAGCAGCTTGTTAGAAAGAGGGTATACTTCGAGGAGTATCGCTGTGTTAAATCGCCTCCTCAGATATATTCGTCAAAGCTTTACAGCACCTGCAACATTTACATAAGAGTGTTGGGCTATAAGCCATAATTTAAACAAAAATGTGTAAATTAAAACAAAATAATTAATGAAGTTTGGAAATTATCAATATAGCTGCTGTAACATAAGCACATACCGCAAGCAGAAAAATCGCATTTCATACATAGGTTATCGTAACCTCGGAACACTCTCAAAAGACCTACACGACTTTTTGGGTCTTCACTATGCTGAGAAATGGTACGAAATGCGAGTACAGGGACGTATTGGAAATGCCATTGGAGACAGTATTACGGCTAAGTACCTAATAGCCAGCGACACCCTTAATGATGCGCAGTACTGTTTCTTGGTACGGGCAAGAAATAACCTGCTTAAATTGAACTACAGTGCGTACCGCCTAAAATTTAGCCTAGACACAAAGTGCAGATTGTGCCACTTGGATGTAGAGACCCAGGCACATGTGTTTAATCACTGTCTAGCAAAACCAAATGCCCGAAGAGTTAAACATGAAAATGTTCTTATTAGCATAGTTGTCTTCCTAGAGAAAATTGGTTTTGAGATTGATGTGGAGAAATCTCCCAAATATATCTCAATACCGACAAAGCTGAAGCCTGACATGGTAATTAGGTCCAATAGGAATAAAGAAATACATGTCCTGGACCTAAAAGTGCCATATGACTCGGTGGAAGGCTTTGAAAAAGCGCGGGAAGACAACTATGTCAAATATAAAGATTTGGCCTTGGAAATCGGAAATGCATTTGGATAAAAGGCTACAATATCCGCTGTGGTGATCGGCTGTTTGGGTACATGGGACAAGAAAAACAATGCACCACTATCAAAGATTGGCTTGTCGAAACCTGAAATTGTGTCTCTTGCGGGATAGCATGCTCGAAAGCGGTAATTGCATGCTATCATATATACCGAGAGCACATATCATACACAAAGAGTGCAATGGCACTGCCTTTTTCCATTATTTAGGATGTATACGAGGCAATACTGGTAATTGAATCGGTATTGCAGTCTTGTGTTAGTTAGTTAAAAACACCATAGGGGATTGAAATGCTGAGCCTAGCTTTTGTTTATAAAATAAAATTTTGAAAAAAAAAATAAAAAAAAAATAAAAAAAAATAAAAAAAAATAAATAAAAAAAGAACATTAAATAAAACAAAATAAAAACAACAAAATTAAATAAAACAAATATTAATTAAAATCATTGAAAAGCCTACAGATGCAGAAAGAAACACAAAACCATAGCAAAACCGCCAAAACCTTGCAAAAGAAGGTTTAGAAAATACAAAGGCGGAAGCGGCGACCAAAAATTTAAATATCAAAGGGTAAAAAGAGAAACAATCAAAAAGAATATCAAAAAATAGAGAAAAATAAGGAGAAAAATAAAATATTTAAAATAAAATTAAAGCAATAACCCCCCCCCCAAAAAATAGCCGGAAAAGGCTCAAAATACTCTGATTGGTCGCACCCAAGCATGAAAACAGTTTATATACAGCAGTCATTTTCATAATTTTTAGACTTTTAGAAAATTTTGTAGACACAAAATTTTTAGACAGTTGTTGAGACAATTTGTTTTAGACAATTGTTTAGTATATATTTATGCCGATGTATGACAATTTTTTAAATTTGGATGCTTGACTGACAAACTTGTCGATTGTAAGTATTGTTTTTTGTAGAAATATATTTTTTTTTGTTTAATTTAACTTATTCTGGATGGCCGCGATGTCTTTTGGCATCGCTCGGCAGGTTCCCCTTAACTTATTTATATTCATTTTATATACATTAGTTTGTGGAAAGTGGTAAGGCATTATTCAATTTCCACAGTTAGTTTTGTGGAATGTTGATGTGCTGCCTTGTCGCTAACCACCCTTCGGTGTCTGCCTAGTTCGGTTAGGTTTCGTTACACTAATCGTGGAGTAGGACTCCGTCGTAATTCACCGTGGCAGCCATTGCGATGTTGGTCGGAGCGGTAAGAGGGTAACCTGCGGAAGATCGCCATAATTAAAGGGATAACATTTGTGTAAATGCTTAAGTAAGAAAATCGAATTTTTAATTTAACTCCTGCCGATTATTAAATTTTCAAGGGTACGACTAGTGATAGAAATTTAGGTCAACGAAAGTATAAAGTAGGGTTAAATCACGTACATTATTTGATAATCATCGTGGTGGAAAATTAAAATAAAACGATACATTTTGGCATAGATCTGTGAGAGGATAATATAGAGATTTACGAATGGTGGTAACTGTGCCGACCATAGGAAAGCAAATATGAGTTGTTTGACTAAAAAATGACATTATAATAATGCATTCATTTCAATTTACCATAGGCTAACGTTTGTATGAAACAAAGAATTTTCCATAAAATTGGGGCGGAACGCTGCCCGAATTTTTGAAAAATATTTTAATAAATAAACAGTAATGATGACAAATTGATAGAGGAATTGTAGAAATAGATGAGTATGGACAAGCGTATAGATAGAAAGAGACGTAAGACCTTCCATCGGCAGTCAGGAACCCGAAAGTGAAAATATCATGAAGAGTAGTTCTAGAAATGTAGCTCACCTGCTCATGAATTTTCAGCTGCTATATACAGTACCAACATGAGCTTGCTCATGGGTATATAGTGGTAAGATTAAAATTGTGGGGCATCTGGGTGAGACAGCATAGACCCTAGGAAAAGACGGTATTTTGATAGAGGGAAATAGGTTTGAATAAGCTTTGCACAGATTTAAACAAATTAATTACACCCAGTACACCAGCAAGAGTGACATAATTGATCTATGCTGGCCTGAGAATATTCCATCCGTTCAGAATCCCAAACACTTCTGACTTCCATGACTGCTGCTCTTGGCTACTCGTGGACCAAAGACACATCATTATTATAATAATAAATTTGCAGAAATTAGGCCAAATTTTCTGTTTTCGTGTTGTGTCTGTGAATATTTCGTACTAACCTTTGTGAATATTGCAATTCTTTTATTTTCTTTTGCTTTATTTTTTATTTTCTTCTTGTTTATCCCAGATTTTTAAGTGTCTATTAGTTGTGGTATATTTGAATTAAGTCGACACCATGCTGGGTTTTGCTTGTTGTATAACTTATGAGTTTAAAAAACTTTCAAGGCCTTTTATTTTGGTAAAACACTATTAAATTCAATTATTTTATTTTCATTTCCTTCATTTTAAATAACTCAAAAATTATAGTCATGTATGATTTGCATTTTAATAAAAATTTTAATTATGATATTCCGGAAGTGGTTTAAATAATATCTAGTATCAAATTAATGGAATTAAAAGTTTCTTAAATCGTCCATATTTTTTAATATTGAATTGGTAAAATAATTTGAGTCAAATGTAATTTTCAACATTGGAATAATCTAAACAAAGATATCTTCTTTATTATTGTTTAATCACACTGTTAAATTTAAAGTGTTAGTTTAAATATTCTTCTCACAAGCTTATAATGTCATATATTATATTTCAAACTCTTCAATCAAGGAATATAGAATTCCACTTCAAACTTTATCAGATGAATCTGTGATATACGGAAATAAAATTGAGTAAATCCATATTTGATTTCAGTTAAAATTATTTCCCAATATCTCATAATTTATAAGCAAGGTGATTGGAGAATTTATTCAGAATTTCGGACTTCGATACCGCAAAATGATAAAATTAATATTTTTAAAATCTAGAAATTTTAAAATTTGTTGAATATACAATTTTTCCATTTTAAAGGAAATTAAATCAAATTATACACAATTGATTTAAATTAGATTCTTTTTAATTAATTACATTTCAATCATTTATTTATATTACTCTTTACCACTAACCACTAAATTTGCATCTGCATAAATATTTCCAGGTCAGAAATGTGCAAAAGTCTTATTAATATATCACAAGCTCAAAAAGATTATTTGATTCTGCTTCAACATTACTTAAGTATGATTTATTAAAGTACCAATTTCAAAATTAAACCAAAATATTTACTGTGAATCTGCGATGTGGTATAAATGGCTGCTCTTGAAAAAATAAAATGCGAACAACCTGAAATAATCAAAAGTTATGTTTTACTGACTTAAACCATTTTGTAGTTAATTGAAAATTTCATTGCTGCCACTGGATGCAGTTTAGGTGAAATTACTTCCCACTTATTTGCCGGGTCCTTTGAAGGAGGTAAAAACATTATAAAAACCATGTATAATTTGTATAATTTTTGTATTTTTGTAAATTTTTTTAAACTCAAAAATAATTGAAAATAATTTTATCTAACAAATAATTTATTTTAATATATTGATTTATTATTTATTAACATTTGCAAATAACTATTTTATAAATAATGATTTGACTTATCGATTAAATATTTTGATTGAGTTATTGACAGGATAATAGATTATATTGATAAGGAAAATCACGCTTCGTATTCGTGACTGAAACCTTTTAATGCTTTAATCCAGGGGTCTCCAAACTACGGTCCGAGGGCCACATCCAGCCCGCGGAGAGCTAGCATACTTGAAAACTCCTTTAAGAGAACATTTTTTATAGCAAATTAAATTTAGTTTACTGAATTATTCTAATTTTATGTTGAATAATTATTAATATGACATCTACATTGATATGGTCATGGCCTAACTACTCATAACATTGTTGTAGGCTTATTGTTATTGTTTTTGTGATAAGTTGGATAATGAAACACAGAATTTTAATGAGTAAAGACATGTATAATATGCAGAAAATTTAACAACAGTATATAATAACTAACAAATTATTGAAATGAATCCAACTAACATTTTATATATTTTAAATAAAAACATAACTTATAACAAGCATAATGACATGAAATACTAATGAGATTTATGTAATTGAGATTTTCCACTGACAATAGTTTGCAGTTGTGGACTAATTTTACTTGTACCAATTATTAAAAGAGATTTAAGATGCTCATCAGTTAATTTAGATCTGTAAACATTTTTTGTGTACTTCATTTTGGAGAAGGTCTTCTCACACAAATAAGTAGAGCCAAAAAAAACAGCCCACGAGCAAATTTATGCAAATTAATTAATTGTGTCAGTGGAAGACCCTTATAAAATTCCAACAAAGATGAGTTTTGATATTTGTTCTTAATTATATCACTGCACTGTAGATCAATCATTTCCATTTGAAGTTCCGGGGCTAGGGTTTCAATGTCGGTATCAAAAGGATTCTGAAAAATCTTAATTTGATTGGCAATGGCATCAAAGTCCGAGAAACGAGTATCAAAATTTATTTTCAAAGCACTCAAAGTTTCGATTGCAAAATCGATAGGAAACTCAGTCTCAGTGTTGTGGCTGAATATTTCACATGTTTTAAAATGTGAAAAACATTTACTTCGTAGTTGTGCTTGAAGCAGTATCAATTTCTTCCGGAATGATTTGATATTATTGTATAAATCAGGAAGATGCTGGTTTTCTCCTTGCAATCTCAAATCCAGTTCGTTCACATGTTTTGTCAAATCAACATAGAATGCTAACTTCCACAGCCATGCGTTGTTTTGTAATTCAGTAATAGGGCGATGCTTTTCATTCAAAAAAATTTCGATCACTGCTCGAAGTTCAAAAAAGCGCTGAAGGACTTTCCCGCAACTAAGCCAACGTATGGCAGTTTGATAAGGTAAGTCATTTTCTCCAATCTCTTCAATAAATTGTCGGAATTGTCGGTGATTCACCATAAAAGATCTGATAAAATTAACAGTTGATATGACTGGTTTCAGAACTTCAGACATATCCAAACATTTTCCGCACAAAGACTGTTGATGAATGATACAATGTAAGACTAATGGTTTTGAACCACCGTCATTGTCTACAGCCTTTGACACAAGGGCGACCACTCCTTTATCTTTCCCACTCATGTTTTTGCCTCCATCAGTTGTAATACATTTCAAGTTTTTCCATCGAAGGTTCTTTTGATTAATGGCCATTTCAACTCCTTTAAAAATATCTGTACCAGTAGTTGTGCCATGAATACTATACATATCAAGAAGTTCTTCATACACTTCATAGCTTTTATCTACTCCTCGAATGTAAATCAACACCTGAGCAGTATCTGACTCATCCAAGGCCAAAGAAAAACACTCAACATGTCCATTTTTGTCGAACAGTTGAGAGGATATATTTTCAGCGATGTTTTTTACCCTTCGAGCCACAGTGTTTGCTGACATACTGACAGTTTTTAATAAATTTACCTTTTCAGGGCACATTTCTTCGGCTACTGCAACTATGCGTTCTTTGATCATTTCTCCATCGGTGAATGGTTTTCCACGTTTTGCAATTTCAAGAGCCACACGAAAGCTGGCACGAGTTGCAGCCTGTTGTTCAGTTTTGAGTTTTGTAAATGACGATTGCTGCGATTTCAATCCGCGCTTCATAGCTTCGAATTTTTCTGTCCGCAAACTTCCTGTATATTTTTTTTGAGTAATTTTGAAAATGTTTTGTTTCATAATGACGTTTAATGTTATATTCCTTGAGAACGGCTGTGTTTTCATTGCAAATCAAACATAGCGCCTTGTTACTGAACTCAATTACGAAATACTGAATGTTCCACTGATCTTTGAATTTTCTGCATTCACTATCAATTTTTCGCTTCTTTTCCATATTACTAATTCACACACAAAAGCAACAATTCAAATCAAAATACTGTTACAAAGATGTCTTAACCTTAAACACGCACAAGCACGTTTAAATTATTTTTTTTCTTCTATCTGTCCTGACACCATGTTTGCTTCGATTAATTGGATTTTACTGTGCAAATTAATTAATTTTAATGATAAATAACTAATTTTAATGTTAATTAATATTTACCGATTACAGATAATGACAGGAAAATTAAAAATATGCAGTGTTGCCGTTTTGCGAACTTTAGTCCGATTTGCAGCCTTTTTTAAACGTTGCGTATTTTTTCAAACTTTTTTTTATATCAGTGGAGTATTTCACTTTTTATCACCGGCAACAATGATAATATGGTTTTGGCCCTCGGAACAACGGCGCTTGGGACATCGCGAGGGCGGATTTAGTGCTGGTTGCCTGGTTCCTCGCTCTTGTGCAATCGTTGGCTCAACCACCGAAATAATGAGCGGTGATGATCGTCCGCTTGTTGAATAATTTTCTCCTATCATTTCATTGAAAGCGGTGGCTATATTAATATGCACGGGAGACTCGCTACCAGACGTGCTAATTGTGGTTTGTGTTGGAACGGGGGTTGAAAAAATGGGTGGAACCGGTGCGTACAATATCTCCGCGTACAATATCTCCGCGAGTATTATTGCCTTCATAGGATAAGCCTCGGTATTCCGTCACCTCCGAATGTTCGTTGCTCCGTAAATTTGCTTGAAGCAGGTGTTGGTGTACGGAAAATTTTCATCGCAACTACTATACTCTTTCTCTACTAGCTTTTCTTCTTGTCGTTCTAGGGATACTCTTTCGCGTACACCCCATGAATTTAGTCCACCGCTATGCACCCATGGCCGAAACCATGTTGGTACTGTGCAAAACAGCCGAAAGCTATTCGAGCAGGTGAGCACCGTTTTCAGTACTACTCCTCGAAGAACTTTCGTTCCCCGGTTCCTTGCTGCCGATGGAAGGTCTTACGCATGCTATTTCCATCTTCCTTTTTGTCGACTGAGTCATTTTCGCGTGGAGAAGAGAGAGTGAGAGTATTCTCAACCTATTTCGATCGTTCGTTGGTGCCGAATATTTACATTGAGAAATATGTTATAATTAAACGCATTATTAAATATTACTATCTACCGTTAAGTAACCTTGTTGAGAATTTGGTTAATCTGTTCCCTTAGCCCCATGTTGTTTAGTAACTTGGAGAATGGATTCAAAATTTGAGTCTTTTCTCCAAGTAACAACAATAATAAAAAATAATGATAGAAAAATAAAAACAGAATTTACGATAAAGTGAATTAAAAAGAATCAACATTTTTATTCATTTTAATTTGAAATTTGTGAATTTTTGCATTTTTTGGTAAAAGTGGTCAAAAAAAGATTTGTTTAAAATTGTATTGTAAATGGTAAAAAATTGAACTTTTAATTTTGTAATTTTTATGAATGTCAATTAAATTAGAAGAATTTTGTAATTTAAAAATAAATAATTAGTAACTTGAAATAGTTCAAATCTCCTTTAAGATGTCGTTAATATGTTCGACTTCTAATGAAATTTCTGAAGTTCCAGTTCTTAATAGATTTTCAGGGCATGCTTATCAAAGAAGGCTAATTGATGAATACTTAACAACCAGTGATTTAAATCCAGTCACTGGGATACAGTTTTCTCGAGATAATTTGATTGAAATTAGAGTTCTAATGCACGTGAAATCGAAACCACCCAGTTTTACATCCATTCCAGCCTTATTGAAATCTTTTCAGGATGAATGGGATGCTTTGATCCTTCAACAATTTATCATGAAACAAAAGAACCAGGCTCTTAAATGCGAATTGTCTCACGCTCTATATCAATACGATGTTTCGTGTAGAGTTGTGACTCGTCTAACCAAAGAGGCTAACACAGCTCGAGAAGCTTTGTCTACTCTTAAACCATAAGTTGGAATTATATCTCATATTGTTTCTCCTAAAGCTGCACAATTCGATAAAGGTGAAGCAGGAAAAACTCTTCGTTGGATGGATATGTTAAATGCTACAGTTCCAACTCTTATTAAAAATGCACTTGATAAAATCCCAACAAATATTCAAGAATGCTCTATGAATGAATATCACAACTTTCTGTTTGATGGTCTAGTTTTGGGATATTTAATGGCAGCGTTGGGTTCAGGCCATAGTGAACAATCAAATGGAAAAGCCTGGACAAATTCTGACGCAAACATTCTCATCCTTAATCAAGTAACATCAACCCATCTGAATCAATTCAATAAAAAATCACAATTGGATCTGTTGATCGGGGTTCTTCCACAGCTGCGATGTCTCTGCATCCTCGTGGGCCTTGTTGCAATCGATAATAAATTAATTAAAAAGATGATGGAATTCACCAAACCTAAAGACTAAATAAAATGAGGAAAGATTGAATTCCATGAAAATTATATTTTATCCTAAATTTATCATCACACACCATTAAATCACTACATCACATGCAGAAATCCGCAAAGAGATTGGTTCGAGATGGCGTTGGCTATTTATTATGACTAGCCCGGTGGATTAATTATCAGAGTCAATATCGATGGGAAGACGTCGTCGCTTTGGTTGCCTTGAGTTGGCACTAGATAAGGCTGAGCTAATTTCTCTTGACACCGACGTGGAGGACTCCTCAAGTTGGCTGGTTGATGGTTAGAACGGCGATTTCCTCAGGTGTAAGTAGTAGGATTTCTAATACCCGGCTCACATCGGGTAACACTATTTCCTCATCCACTAGATTGATAAACACCGGGGGTGGTGCTCGGTTGATCGTGATCGTCGGAGCATATAGGATGTACGGATCAGCTGGTCGAATTTCAAATTCGGAGTATGCTGGTGGTGAGTCATTTGTCCAAATTGACGATTGATTTCTTTCATTTCTGCGCAGTATATTGGCTTCTGCACGACGTCTCTCGCGATGTCGGCGATTTCTATTCGGACGTCTTCTCGTGGAGTTGGTAGGATTGGCAGTTGTCGCACTACTGGTCGGTGCGGTTGATGGCACAATTTCTGGGTTATCAGTCAGGCGTTGGGCAGGAATGATGTCGATTTCCCGAGTCCAACCTCGACTTGACAGACGAGCTCGAAGCTCGTTTTCCGTAAATATTTTCCTTAAGGCGTCACTTTGCTCCGCGATGGTGAGGCGTTGCCTTCTATTCTCGATGATTAAATCATCCCTGGCTCTGGTCAAACGAGATATTTTCTGGATGAGATTCTTGGTCGGTTCGGGTGAGCTCCAGGTGCTCTTTACCCGCTGATATCTCTCTCGTAGTGTTGCGAATTCTCTCTCTAGAGTCTCTAGACGTTGGGATGTAGCTAGCACAGATGGCGACAGTCGGGGTATTCGAGGTAAGTTCGACAATCCGGACATCGCTTTGAGAATAGATATGTTAGATTGATAGAAGATGATTGGTGATAGTCGCGATATTTCGATTTATTATGCGGACTCCGGAAAACTGTATTGGCCATGAATATTTTCTATAATAAGTAAGAGATAGTATATTATAGGGTTTATGAGTAGTATCAGGGGTCTATTATCGTTATCTGTAGACGGATTCGCCTTGAAGTAATTTACCGGTTGGGGTATTTCTGGGGTTTTACACATCGATACGCGGTCAAAGTTTACTAAGTTTTCGTCGAGGATCCTCATCCCTTTAGGGGCCGTTACCAATCTTTGAACGCTAGATCTCCCTATTCTAGACTTACTTATTTCTCCAGTGGGATCTCCGCTGACATCATTTCATAATTTAGTCGTCTCACAGTCGCAACCCAACTCAATTGTACGTTAGAGTTTTAACATTTAGTTATTAACTACAATATAACTTAGATTTAATATATACAGATTTTTATTACAATCTTTTATCGTACTTTTAATTTTTATTATTCAGAGAATTTACAACTTTCATCGTTTAATATTAATTTTTTAATTATCTAACTACTTGCTACGAGTATTTAATTGTTATGTTTATGTAGCGACGGATTGATCGACTTTAGAATTTTCGTGGACATTGTTAGTTTGAAGGGATTTCCGGTACGTACTATTCGGTCAATTTACATCTAAAACGAGACGGGTTGTGACGGATGTTTGTATTCCAATGTTGGGCGCACGTTGATCGGAATTATATCGCGATTAAGCTAGTTGATGACAGACGGATTGATCGTATGGGTGCTTAATTCTAATGTGTGATTCGCCTTATGCCCGGCAGTTCGCGACCAGTCAGAAATTGTGATCGTTAACGAATTTGGATTATGTGGAAAAATCGATGAAGTTCAAGCTGTCATTCATACTGCTAAAATTCAATCTATCTTTAGATCTTATATTTCAGAGTTGACAATGATCTCCTCTTCTTTTCTATGATGTAATTCACGGAATCTTCTCTCGCCAGCTTAATGGTGGAAAATTTCGACATACGGCAATTTCAACTTGGTACCTTATTATGCTATACTATGCTTACATCGTACTTGGGTTTCGGTTCAATTTAATGCCCAGCCTCCTCGACTAGATCGTCTATGCAATCATGGTGGACTAGTTTTCATACCTGCACCAATGAGCCAATTTGTATGAAAAGGTATTAAAATTTGCTTTGTATTTAATCCAAATAATTAAACAATTTTTCGTTGTTAAAAAAGAAGTAACACTGAGATCTTAATTTTTCTCACCGTCCTATCCGTTCTGCCCCTCAATTTAGAAATCCGAGGTTTTCAAGAAAAATTCTTTTCTTCAGATCGTATACGATTCTGCCTATTTCCTTTACGTGTCGTCGCTCTTCCCATAATTTAAATTTTCTTTTCTGCTTGCCTCGACCGACGTTTCCATCAGCCGTTGCAAGTGGTTTAACGATGCTCTACAAGGAGGGTCCTGTGCCATTTTTCCAGGCCCCGTCACGGACAGACCGAGATTGCAGATAGGCTCGACCCGCGATCTCAACTAGGGAACTAAATCCTCCCGCCAGATCGCCGATCTGCCTATCCGCGAGCTATTGCTATACATATTATAAATAAGATTTTAGCGGGTCACCTCGGTATAAATAATATATATATATATATATATATATATATATATATATATATATATATATATATACATATAATGATTAACTATTAAACAATTACGCATTATGATTGTTACGAACATTATGATTTACATTAACATATAAAACCAAAATATAAAAACAACAAAATTCCTTACTCAGTAAATAGTCTTCGATACAATATTTGCAAATTGAAACTTTAAAATTACAAGTTAACAGGATTTTGAGATTTGTAAAGTTGGTTTTGAAAATCGTAAAACTTCGAAAATTATGTCGTCATAATGTTATTCTGGCTGAATGTTGGATCTCCTGCATGGGATGGCAGATGGTGTGCAGGAATTATGTCCAACTGTTGTGCTCATTGTCTGCTCGGTAGACGAGCTTGCAATTCCGGTTCGGTAAAGATCTGCCGGAGCGCAGCGCTCTGCTCGGATATCGTGATCCGATGGCTCCGGGTTTCGATAATTAGGTCATAATGTGCACGAGAGAGCCGTGTGATTTTCTGGTAGAGCACCTTGGTGGCTTCGGGTGTACACCAAGTGCCCTTAACTTTGTTATATTTTTCTCTGAGAATAGAATTCTCTCTCTCGAGTTTTTCTATTTTCTGAGCCATCGCCACTGCAGACGGAGCCGGGTTAATCCTAGGAATTCGTGGTAAATTTGCTATCGAAGCCATAGATAGTTAATATCCGAAGAATAGAAAGATAGAAAGATTTGATGGAATTCGAAAGGATAATAAGTGTGATTGTTTTTGATATGATTGGTTTTCGATTACAGGTGTTTTTGAATTGAACAGATTGATAAATTGAATGAGATTTCGATGGAAATATTCAAATGAAGATTTTCTATAAAAGCTATAGTTTAAATATTAATTCCAAATTTCTTCTATTTAATATTTTGATTTGATTATATTGATTTATTTTTTAAAATTGTTATGTCCGAAAGTAGGCTGTGATCAGTAGATCGGACTACAGCAAAAGAAAAAAAAATTTTAATTTATTTTTGTCTGAAATTTATAAATTGTATTAAATCTGGTTAAATGTCGTCTACGCTAACTTATTGAAATTTCTTAAACTGAGTATTGTAAAAGTTTTGAACAAGGTTTAGCTTATTAAACATTAGGAGGTTGATTGATTAAAATTTATTTCCAAAGGTTACGATTCCTAGCCAAGTGGGAATGGACTACAGAATTGGTATTAGAAATGCGGTTTTCGCTAATAATGAAAATTCGATCGTGCTTCCTAACCATCAGTATTACTGTACCTATACACTGGATCTATTCAAATTCTCTGATTCGTTTTATGCAAGGTGTGGCTATTTTATTAATTGAAAGTTGTCTGAATAAACCTTTGCCAAATTGTGAAAAGTTTGGTTTAATTTCTCCATCTTTTTCAAACTGAATGAGAACTGTAAATTGAATTTTTAAAGGCCCCATTTGTTTCATTTCAAGCATTAATTTTTCTATATTTTTATTATTTAGAGCGATTTGAACCACATATTGATTAGACATGTCAAATCGTATATTTTTTTCGGGCCTCTTTAAAATCTATCTCTATCTCGAGTTCATCATCAATATCTACGGAGCCCCCTATTTGATTATTATTATTATTATGATTTATGTCTGGTATTAATTAAATTTCTCATATTATTATTATTGTTGGTTCAAATTCACTCTACTTACACTACTCAATGTAAACACTCACTTTTTCTAGGGTCTACGCTGTCTCACTCAGATGCCCCATTTTTTTAATCCTACTACTATATACCCACTCAATTATACACTCACCTAATATACAATAATATAAAATTCGATCCAAAAAATAAAATTTCGCTGTTAGATCAGCTGTTATAATAAAATATAAAAATTTTAAGTTTAATTACTTAAAATTATAACCCTCTTCAAACATTCTTAATAATTATTTACCTAGTTATCGGAATCACTAAAATTTCTGGGACATTAAATCTTTAATTACCAGAACATTTACATTAAATTGTACTAAATAACGCCTCAAAACCACTTCCCATCATAATATTCACTACAATCCTTCTTTAAATATAAGAAAACACACAAATTTTGGATCTTGTAAAAAAAACTGCCATATTGTGATCTGGTAAAATTTTCTGCCATAAAAAATTAAATTCAAAGTAGCATCAAACAAATTATTCTTACTCCATTTCCAAATAAATTCAGATAAAAACTCCTCCCTATAAGTCGTAGCAACACCCATTCTTTTTTTAATTTCACACTTTAGTTGATTGGAGACATATTAGAGACACTACTGCAGATTTCAAATATTTTATTATATGAAATTTAATAATTTTTATGGTAGGTAGTGGGCTTCTCCCGCACCCCTTGGGGTGCGGTGACCCCTGGTTAAGAATCACTGATCTAGAGTATCAATTATTCATAATATATATCATAGTAAAAATCTATCTTAAATAATTTGTATATTCTGCATTTAGATAGTATATCTATTGCAATGTCTTTATTGACATTAGTCATCATTTGGATAATCCAATATTATCAATTGTGTATAATTTCTATTTTATCGATTGAATATTAAAATATAGTTCATTTTATTAACAAATAATTATAAAAACGAATTATATATTGATATATAATCGATAATTATTATTTTCATCTAGATATTCATATGTTATCATAAATCAAATATATAATAGTTATTTAAATTCATTTCTGCAAGAACTAATATTTAATTATCAAATAAATATAATTAATTAATTCATTTTTATTATAAAATAATTAAAATAGATGAGTTATATATTAATATATAAATGAGAATAATTAATATTAGTATTATAAAAATATTATTTATGGTTAATATAGATAAATAAAAATAATAATCCATAACTTTTTTTTATTGATAAATATTAATTTTTAACTAATTTTTAAATGTGTCTTAACATTACATAATATTATTAGCAATTTATTATGATTATAATGACATTATTATTATTATTATTATTTAATTACTGTTGGACGCACAGGAGTTATTAAATTTCGTTATTTCACTCATTATCTGTTGGGACTTTCATCATTTCTAACTAGGGGAAAAGCTCCTAATGCGTCGCACGATTTTATTAATCACTGTGTGCCCGTGATCGGGATCACGTTGGTACTGCACACAATGACCGAACGCCCTTCGAGCAGGTGAGCGTTATTGCCAGCGCTACTCCTCGAAGGACCCTCGTCTTTCCCGAGCTATTAGCTGCCGCTAGAAGGACTTATGCTATTACCCATGAGTTGATCCTATCTTTAATCCCCCCGGAGAGAAATTCATGGTCATTATCCAGAACTCACATCAAGTTTCCGAATTTTGTACTTCTCATCTACACTCCCTTTTCCCACGGGTCAATTTATTCGATTTAATTTAATATGAAGACAAAAATTAGAGAGGAAAATTGTATTATGGAAACCTAATTAACTAAAACTAAAAAGAAATGGATCACAATTGTCAATAGCCAGTTATAAACGATGCACAGAAATCCTCGCGATCTTCTACATTTCGTCAAGATTTTCCCGCCTTCTCGTCAATCTTCCCCGTCGATATCAGTGGGAAAGTACTTCCTCTTCGCCGGTCTATAAGGAGGGGGGCGTGCCTGACGGCAGGTGTCCTCTCTACGAGTCGACGGACCCGCTATTTCTTGAGAAGGAGTATCAGGAGGCATCTCGCCCGTGAGGATAGCTACATCCTCTGCTCCGAGTCCTAATCTGTCGAGGATTTGCGAAACTGGGAAGGGGGTCGGATCTTCGTCCACTAGGTCGATGTGGACGGACGGGGCAGGTGATCGAAACACAACATCCGGGGCATAACATATGTCCGGGTAGAGTTCCGGGAGTTCAAATTCCACATAGGGAGGTGGTAAATCTTCTGTTCGACCCAAGATAGGGGTGCCTCCTATTTCTCGAGCGAGTTCTTCCTCTCGACGCCGGCGATCGCGGCGTCGCCGGTTCCGATTTGTCGTCTACGAGTCGTGGTAGGAACGGGGGTCTCCCTGACCTCGGTAAGTTGCTGAGGGAGAGCTGGCAATTCCGGTAGGGTTCGGATTTCCGGAGCTATCGAATTAGCGGCAGGAGGAAACGAGAGAACGTCAGTCACTGGGAGATGGTGAGCCGGAATTATGCCCAATTGGCTTGCTCTGATGCTCCCCGGGACGTGAGCCTGGAGCTCCACGTCCGTGAACGCGCGTCGTAATGCGATTGATTGCTCTTTGATAAGTAATCGTTGGGTACGGATTCCGAGATCAACTCATCTCGCGCCCGAGTAAGGCGTTCTATCTTTTGCCGTAGTACTTTGACGGTATCGGGCGGGGCCCAGGTACCTTTCACGCGTTCATACTTCGCTTTGAGTTCACTATGCGCTTGTTTTAACTCCTCGTATTGATGACGAATCGCTATGATAGAAGGAGGAAGACGGGGAATCCGGGGAAGATCATCTGGCTTGTCCTGATTATTTGCATTCATCCTAGGAAAAGAGAAGGAAAAATAAAAATTAAAATAAGAATGAGAGTCGTTGAGAAGGGACAGTGATGATGATTAGTACAAAATCCTCGGGAAGGGGTCGTTGATGGAGGTTATGTAATCCTTATTCCCTGTTCGTCGTGAAATTTGAGGTTAGGGTCGGGCTTACTAGAATTATCGGCGTCGAGTCGGCTCCTATCGGACAACAGTTACTTCATTAAATGGACGGGATGTCGGCCAAATGTCCATCCCACTGGCATTCGTACTCCGTGGTTTTGGATTTCGGCGTAATGTCGGATTTACGGTATTAGTTTATTGCCATCTCATAGGGTGCTACTGGTCGAGCGTCTTTGATCAGATCATGTATCCATAAAGTTGGAGAAATTTTCTGCCTACCGTAGTAAGTCGTGCACCTACTATGGAGTCGACGCGAATTCGCGGGTCGTCTCCGTCATTATCGAACAAACCAAAAGAAAATTTATTTTCTCGTTGCTAACCCGTTTCATTAGTTATTCGTTGTTTGGGGTTAGAATACAATGGCATAACCCTTCCGCATAGTTGAGGTGGATATTATTCTAAGAAGCCGAGTGCGTCTAAGCGCGAATTATTATTAAAATTTGGATATTTTCTGGTCATTTAGCAAGTAATTCATTTATTTAAATTTGATTTTTTACGATATAATTTGATTTAACAATCTGATCAGGTAGATAGATTCTACGTGCCAATTGCTTCATTTGAGTGGGCCGACGCGTGTTTGTGAGAGAGATATTTTCGGTTTAGTAAATTTGGTCACTGAAACGTATTGATTAAGTGGTTGTTTAACCGTGCGTGATAGTCATTATCGATCGTGGATCATGGATGTTGATTTGTTTTGTGCATCTTAGTGTATAGTAAGGTCGTCTGAAAACCATTTCACATTTTGCAGCTTTCCGGCGGAGCGAGGCCTAATGAAGTACTAGAGGTCAGTGATATCAAAAATTTTATGTGCCGACACTCTCATGCAATGATACATCTGTGTCTTAATCAGATCTACATTTCATTACTGTTACGGTCGTTTATTTGGTTTCCCTACCGTCGTGCTCTATTCGCAAACTTTTCCAGCGTTGTAATTATGATAATATCTTACCCCTGCTACCCATTACTTAATTTCCCTGTCCGACAATAGACAAAAAGCTGTCTGTTTCGTTCACGAACGTCCCTAAAATTCCCCCTCACTCTACTGTCGCATCTTCCCTGAATTTAGTTCGACTCGTTCCGGCCACGTATTTCAGTAGCCGCCCCGAGTGTACAACGGCGCCCTGCGTAGCGGTCCTGTGCATTTATTCGCCAGACCCGACTGCGGACTGCCGAGGGGTCCACGAGGCATGACCCGCGAGCACAACTAAGGGTTTTCACCCACTAGCCGGCCCGAGATCCGTCCCATGGACCTTCTATTCCAATACGGTATTATATAATAAATTGAATGGGTCGGACTATAGATATGGATATAATTAAATAACATGATAATTAAGTAACATGAAATAGAATGAGACCTTTAATTTTACGGAAAACAGTTACAATATGAACATATAAAATTACAACATTACAAACAAATTCCTTACTTCCAAAAGATTTTCAATAGTTGTTACAAATTTGCACAAAAGTTTTAACAGATTTTAAAGGTTATTTTAAAGGTTAAAAATTATGAAATTCATCACTGTATTTATACTATTTGCATGCATGTGTGCGACCAATAGGTGATTTTTCGCCATTTTTAGGGCTTTTTATTTATTTTATTACTTAAGATTTATTTTTATTATTTTTTGTATATTTTTCTTTATTTTTCATATATAATTCAGTTTAGGTTCGAATTTTATTTTACTGTTATTTTTTGATAATATTATTTTGCCTTTTTTATTTGTTTTCTGGTCGCCGCTTCTGCCTATGTTTTTTCTAAACCTTATTTTGCAAGGTTTTGGCAGTTTATTTTATTTTTTATATGTTTCCTTCTGCAGCTGCCTTGCTTTTTCCTGATTTGTATTAATTATTTGTTTTATTTAGTTTTGTTATATATTTATTTTGTTTTTAATTAATATGTTTTTCCATTAATTTTTAATATCTTGGTGCGGTGCATGTCTGTGCAGTGATTCCTTCCACAACTTTTTCACTTTTATTTTTGTTTAGATTGTGGCTCTGAGCCCAACAAACCACTCCCGGGGCCATTTAAATTGCGCCCCGCAATTTTTATATAACACATTCGTATACCAATACGGTTACTTTTATACATTAACTAATTTTACAAGAAAAATTGAAGGATGAAATGGCAATTTATAAGAGTCAAGCAGACATCACTTAAGGTGATGCGATTTTATACATAAGTCAATATGATTAGTCAGTTTTTATTTACGATTTACGCATGATAGGGTAGTCGTTTCGTTATTGTCAGGTTCGATATCGGTGACTTGGACCTGGGATGTTGTCCAGTTGGATTGGTTTGGGTTGTGACTCGATTTGCTTGCATTTGGTTGTTGATTGCTGAATCATTTTGGTATGTGGAGTTAGGGGTTTTTATGAAACGGATTGTTTGAGTGATGCGATCTCTTCTTCTTTGGTTTCTATTTGCTGGAGATTTTTGGTATGATTTTGCTATTTGGGTGATTTGACAGATTGCTGCGACGATGATGATAACGATTTGGGTGATTCCCAAACAGAGGATTGTGATTTCGAATTTGTTTGTTTTCTCGTTGTTCGAAATTGAGGGAGGAGGGGATATTGTTGTTTGTAGGAGGATATTTTCGAGGTGTGAGAGCTGGTTGATCTTCTGTTGTAGGTGGAGGTTGAGATTTTTACACGAGGGTTTTTGAAGGAAGTATTTTTCGTATTCGGGTGAGTTCTGTTCTGATAGTTTGGGTGATTTCGATAGCTTCTTGGTTTTTCTGAAGATTTGGGTTTGATTTGTTGATAGAGACAACGATTAAGAGTAGGCAGATTTGTGGATATAGCTCCATTTTCTATTTATACGACTTTCAACTTTTGCTTATTTACATTTGTACACGTTTCCGTACTATTTTATTCGGGGTTTAATTCATCGTGACTACTCAAGGTTGGGCTGCTCATTAACATCAATTCGGCTCTCATTAGCCTGCCTCTCATCTCAGGGATAAGGGTGATTATTTTATCTTTTTCGTCTATGGCGCTTCTTTGGCTCTCGTTTGTTTCTTTTAATATTCGTATTTGTTGTTTGTATTGCAACCCGTTTTCGTATTGTTTTCTCGCGTATTTCTCGAGTTTCTTATAGGCTTGATTTAGTCTTTTTGTTCTTTGATATTTCTTCTGCATTTTCTTTGCTTGATTTTTCCAATGGTCCTCTAACACATGTTTGACAATTTTTCTGCTAACTCGTCTTTTAGTTCATTTACTCTCTCTTCCCAACCTTTATTTAATTCAATTTTTTGTTTTAGCCCTTCATTTTCATCTTCTACTTCTTCTCTTTGTCTTTTTAGTTCTTCGCATTCTCTTTTTAGTGCTTTTATTAATTTCCGTGACTGGAACCATTGATTGGTTATACAGTCTATCTCCTGTATTTGTTGTTCCATTGCTGTCCTTATATTTTTTATCATCTCTTCCTGCTCATTTCCTTCTCTTTCCACTACCTCCTCAGTCTTACATATTATTGGTAGTGGATACTCGTTCTCCACTTCAATCTTTATAGGTTTGATGCTTACGTTGTAAGTGGTCTCGCCTGACTCTCCTTCATTTGTTGTTGCATTATTCTGATTAATCATTTTCTACAATTTTGTACATTAATTTTTTGTTATTTTGGTTTCTTTTATTTTTTTTTTTTTTGATTTTTGATTTTTTATTCTTTTTATGGGTTTTTATTTGGCTTTTATATTTTTTATTTTTATTTTTTATCGAGGTTTATTTACATTTTCTACACTTTTTACAACCTTTTCTTTCCACTCTTCCTATACCCAGGTGCCCCAGACTTCCACGAACCCTTCGTCTATCACGGTTTCTTGTGGTTGTTCGAGTGGTTCGCTCACATTTGTATTTATAATTGGCATTGGCACCATAGGTATCAACGAGGTCCAAATCATGGGTGGGATGTTTAACATCTCATTTATTCTCTCCCGTAAACCTTGTGAGGTGTTCATCTCCCCGTCCAGCATGTATGATAGCTGGTTTACCTCTTCGGTGAGATCTTCTATCTCTCTTTCCATTATCGAGGTGTCCCTTTGTGTTGTCATTCCCTCTATCTCTGCTTGTAGCTCCCTCACTTTTGCGTCGAATACTTCCTTTTCGCATCCTCTGAGTGCCTTCTGTCGATGGATTGCGAGGTCTCTTTGCTCGCACATTTTCTTATATTTCTCTATTTCCTGTTCTGCGCACTCTAGTCTGCTTTTTCCTATTTCTACCTGTAGGTCGCTCTGTTCTTTACCTTCGGCCAGTTTTCGCATTTGATCCTGTATCTTTGTTAACTGGTTTACCTTCACCGTCGTAAATTTTCTGAGATTTCCTTCTCTTTTCTCTTGTAGTTTTAATCGGGCTTGTAAGTTTTCTGTTTCTACCCTTTGTTCTTCGAGTTGCTCCCACATTTGTAAATTATCGAGAGGTACTTTTTCCTCGGGGAACTCTTCCACCTTTTTTATTACCGCTTGGTATTTCTGTTTCCAACTCTTTGCCTCTTTTTGATATTCCTTTGATTTTCTTTTCGCTTGTGTTCATTACTTTTGTCCATTCAGCTACTTGTGCGGTTTGTTCCTTTTTGGTACGTTCTAATTCTTCTCTTACTTTGATTTGCATTTTCCCAATTTGTTCAATTTGGGCCTCTAGTTCTTTATTTCTTCTGCCGGCTCCTTCAGTTCTACATTGGTTAAACGTTGCTCTTGCTAACTGGCTTAGATATTTTGCCCGCATTTTTTCTAGTTCCTCTACTTTCTTTATCCATTTTTTGTTCAGTTTTTCCACTTCCTCTTCCAACCGACTGCTTCTTAGGCTAGTTAGCTCCAACATTGCCTTCCCAAACATTACTTCCAGTTTTGATTCTCCATTTCTTAATTGGGGTTCTTTCTTCTCCTGGGTTGATTTGTCTATCACTCTTTGTTGATGCGCTGTGTTGATTATTTCTCTGTAATATTTTAATTTCACCTCATTTGCTTTCTCTTTTAACTCCGTTATGTTTTTGTTAAGCAGCTCTAACATAACTTTTCCCATGTTTCATTCTCGTTTCTTGCTCTTCGACTTGTTTCTGGAGTTTTCCCATCTCGGCTTTTTGGGTTTCTTCTAATTGTTGTGACGCATACTTTCTCTTTTCCTCTCGTATATCTTGTTCTATCTTTCTCTTTATCAATTTCTCGAACTCTTCTATCCCTTCCTCGTATATTTCTCTGACTCTATTCATTACGTTGTTAGTTTGTCTCATGATCAGCTTGCCTTCATGCCCATTTTGTAATTGTTGCCACATTTTCTCGCACTTCTCGGTCTCTATTTTTATTTTATTCATCATTCCCATCTCTTCATTTTTTATTAGTATTGCTTTTTGGTGTTCGTTACCCATGATTTCCATCATCTTTACTACTGGTAGATGGTTTATTATCTCGATCGTTATTTCTTTGTTATTCATTTTCTGCAAGTAATATTTACAATTAAGGTTTGTTATTTGTGATAGTTATTATTTTCTCAGTTTACGCACAGCTAGGCTTGGTTTTATGGTACTACTTTTACATTATTTATACATAGACATATATTTATTTTTATTTACACTTTACATCTTCCTCTTTTTCCTACTCTGTCCTTCCCGTTCCTTCTCTCTCTACTGACCACTTTACGAATAATGTATCTCCTTCTAGGTATTCCCACATCACATTTTGTTTCATCATCCTTGATGACCCTACTGCTACGCCTACATCTGCTGTTGGCTTGTTGTAGCAGGGTGTCCCATCTGGTTTGAACCTCTCTACATGTGCATCCTTTGCTGACATTATTGTGAAGGCCATTTTATTGCTGAACGGCCATGATTGTAATTCGTCCCATTCTCCTTTTACTAGAACAAAAAATACAGATACGTGGGTATCTTTCCCGGTTCCATCTCCATTTGGGGTATACCCTCATTCTCAGTTTGTACCCGTTTTTCCATGAATAAAATGGTGGGCTGGTTATGGATACTTCTGTTCCATCTCTTGCTCTCTGCCATTTCCTTGTGAATTCCTCAATTCTCCATATATATGGAGCAATCGGTAAATTTTCTCCCGTGGGTGTGTAACTTCTTAGTTTCTGGTAATGTTCTCTTAATCTTTTCATTTCATTTTCTACGTTCTTTTCTGTTTCCGACATTCCTATTCGTGCCAATTCGAATGACTCTCTGGTGTTGAAGATTTCTGTCATTAGTATTTTGTGTGATTCGATTTCGATTTTCATTTTCCTCATCGTTTGATCCATCTCCTTTATGGTGTCTATCCATATTTTTAGGTGTTCCTCGGCCGTCTCTTGCACATGTTGTATCGTCTCTTCTCTTAGTATTTTTCTTTTACATCCCCATTCTGCCATTGGACATTCTATTCGTTTTCTACTGCATCTTTCCCAATGCTCTTTGAGTTCCCACTTCTTCTTCGATTCCACATTTGTTTGGACATTTCCCTCGAAATCTTTCACATATCTTTTCTTCTTTCACATTTACGTGTTCCTGTTGTATTTGCTTCCATGTTTCGGTGATATTGCAATACTCGCATCTTGTTCGTCTTTCTTCGCATACGTTTTCGTGTTGCATCTCCTCCCCTTCGGTTATGAGTTGTTGACATTTCTCGCAGGGTTTTCTTTTGTGGTTACATTGGTTTAAGTGATTGCTCATTTCTTTGATTTTTCCTTCCCATTCGCATGGTTCATTTGGGCATTTTATTCTCATGTTTAGAATTTCTCTACTGGCTGCTCGATCTTCTTGTGTTTCTCCTACTGATGCAATCTCTATTTCTCTACAATCGGGGCATTGTTTTGGGCCATTCAATGTTAATTCTATTACACATTCAGTGCATAGTCTACACCCGCACTCTGTTTGTCTTGGTTCCTTTAATAGTTTAGTACATGCTCCACATCGTAATCTCGCTTCTATTTGTATTTGAGTTCGTCTCCTGATTATTTCAATCATTTCATTGACTTCTGTCACCGTTCTTTGTTTGATCCAACATTATCAATATAATATAATACGTTTAGTCTCAGGTCTAGTTTAGGTTATTATTCATTTATAACTTCGTACTCTTTACTTAACAACATTATTTTATGATGATTTTTGATTTTTTGGTTTACTTTGCTTCCTACTTTTACTCTTTTTACATATGTACATCTTTTCTCTTCTACTCCACGTTACTCGATGAGTCTGGTTCTACATCTTTTCGATTATGCATTCCAACTAACCCATTCACTCAAAATCACCGGTAACCTCTTCCGTTTCTTCCCGCCTACTCTTTGTAACTCGTTTCTCTTCCATTGGGGGTTTCTGCTTTCATCAATATTTGTAATTCCCCGTTCCCCATTTCATTCATCGTCTCTGCATGGTTCTTCCTATGTTTATCCAGGGATACATTGTTTGAATTTTAAAGCTGTCTCCTTACCGGCTATATGCTCTCACGTCCATTGTTCTTGTAAAACGTGTTTCTTAGCTCTCCGTTAGGGCGTTATATTGCGTATCCACATTTCGATTACTGTTTCGTTATGTCGTACTTGTCTGATAATTTTGTATTCATCCTCCCTTAATTTATATTTATTATTCGATATCTCAATGTCGTTATTTGTGTTCGTTATTTGTTGTCTGATTTTTCATTATTTACATTAATTTACAGGTTTCGTATAAGTTACTATATCCGCTCTATTATTACTGAATATATTTACAATATTATACATTTATATACACTCATAGTTCCTTACCTATACCCTTGCGAATTCTTTATTTAGGGGTTCGATTTTGTCGAAAATCCCTCGTTCCACTTCTCTTTGTGCCTCCTATTTTTTTAATTTATTCTATTGGCCATCTTCTCTTATATTTGTCTAATTGTTATACTCTATGCTGATTGTTTCGTATGACCCATTGTTGCAATTCCGCTTGCTACTGCGTATAACTATTATGCTTGCTAATCCAATGACTATTCGTATCCAGTTTGGGATCTCTATGTGGTTCTTCCGTATTTGCAATTAATATTCCTTCATGTTTTGTTCATTGCGGCTGGCGATCGCGTTTTTTTCTCGAGTAGTTCCATTATTTCTTTCATTGGGCTTCTGAGATTATATTCTAATCTTTCACTCTTATATTTCTGGTTCTTGTTTCCTTCTCTGTGGTATATTCTCTTTTTGCGGTTCTGATACAGTTACTGTAAGATCATTTCTACCGGAGAAATTTTTCATCTTCCTCTGTTGGGGACATATCGGTTGATCAGGTTTCTCCATACAACATATTGAATATTCTTTGTTTTTCAATGTTTGTTTTTATTGTTTCATTTGGGTGGGTTTTGGTGGAATTTGCCATTGGGTATCTCGTTATCTTCATTCGTTATTTCTTTTGTGAGTAATTGTTTCCATTATCTGTTAAGGTTTTGTTATTATTAATTTTCTTCCTCCCGTGATAGTTCCATGGTTGATCGAGATCCAGTGTTGTTATGGCGCGACCCCTTATCCACCGGATTGTGGTTTCCGTGTTGTTTTTCCTTTCCCGTCCTTTTTCTGTTGTACATTTCAGATTTATTTCCGTCTGAGGTGGCAGATCCTATTATCTCTACTTGTGGCAATGTCAGTCTCGTATTATAACTCGCATGCCTCCTGGGTTTAGTTGATGATTTTTGCACCATCCGTCCCATATCTTCGACCGATTATTTTCTGCTAGCACTTAATTGTGTCACCTGATGTGTGTGTATCTTTTTCTGTTATCTGTATTATTTATTGCATGGTCTTGGTGTTGCTTGTTTCCCATTGTGGGTGTTTCCCACTCTTCAGTATTATTATCCACGTGTCTTTTCTCGTCTTCATTGGTGGCTACTTCTTGCTGGCAGCATTGTTCTTCTGGTTGTTGGGTTTGTTGTAGTTTTTTCCTCCTTGTCTTCTGGTGCTTTCTTACATCAGCGCACCTCCTTGGACTGTTTCTTATTTCTGTGATACATAATTCGTATCTCTCGTCCGGGCTTCAATTCCTGTTTTGTATATGGGGTCTCTTTAGATTTGCCATTTCCTTTCACAGATCTTTTATTTCCTATCGTCTTCGTTCGATGTTTGTACATACTTGAGTTAATGTTTGATCTCTCGATATTGCTTAATTTTGTATCTCGGTTTCCGGTTCCAATTATCTATCGTCTCTTTGTTCCTCCGCTTGAATCGTCTACAGTATGTGTATTGGTCCACTGCTAGTCTCTCAGTCTGTGTTATGACAAAATAGAGAATGTTACAAATACATATTATATTGTCCAATTTGTTCATTTTTCGGTAGGCATTACGTTCGTGTTCATAAATTCGATTCTTGTTTTCGGTTTCTATTATTTTTGTCGTTTTTCTTATTTTCACTGTTGTTCATGCCTATCCTGTTCTTTGTCTTGTGTTGTCTCCTTGGATTTGCTTTCTTCCGTTCTCTCGGTTTTTTTTCGTTTTCTCTGTATATATCTTATCTTCCGTCAGTTTTTATCATTGATTTCTGATATCTCCTACGGTCTTCGCTCGAAAATGTTCGCCGACATTTAAGTTTCTTAATTAAGCCGTGGTAAGACTCGTTACCTGCTTTGTCTCTTGCTTTATTATTTCATCTAATGGACGTTCGTTTTCACTTCTGGACTCTTGTTCATTCGTAGTTTTCCACTTTTCTACTAGAGTTAAATAAGTTCTAACCTTTTCATTTTCGCAATTCATCATTGTTCTTTAAATTGTCAGTAAATTTCAGTTCTGGTCGCTCTGTAATATTATCAGACTTATTCTTGGCGATTTCCTTCCCTTCATCATTAATTCTTTCGAGTAAATGCATTTCTTCCGTCTTTACTATCAATCTCATTTACACTCATACTGCTTATTCCTCAAATATCCTGTATTTCTTCCAATGTTGAGCAAGATCTTTATCGACCTCTTTGTTCGAGTACTATGCGCTCTTCTCCATGTATCATCTTGGGATACTCGTAACACAAGTTCCTCTATTCTCTTCTCGTTGCATTCTGTTAAATTTTATCCATTGCTACGTTAGGCCGTTACGTTGCAACTCAAGTATGCTACTCCAATCGTCTGATCTGCTCTGATTAGTTCCGATCCCGGTTACTCTATCAGTTCTTGTATTACCGCCCCAACTTTTTATTCCAACATAGTGTTGCGTAACATAGGCTCGTTTTGCCATTTTTCACCTTTCATATTCGACTTCTTCTCCACATTTTTTCCAATAGTTTATGATTTTAAAAAACTGGCGGTTACCTGTCGTTGATGCATGGCGGTGTCTCTGTAACGAGTACCGTCATCGCTCGATGGCATGTTAGGTAAAGGCTCTTGTAATTTTGCATTATCAGCTTCTGTATCCCTTGATCGAATTTCGTCTCCGATGGCGCCTATGATGTTTGCTAAATTTACTCCCCCAGTCTTGTGAGTATTTGCGTTTTATTTTGTAGTCCAAATCTTGCGGTGCATCTATTCTCGTTCTTGCTGCTCGCACCATTTTCCGCTTTAGCTGATCTTTTTGAGTTATTTCTAATTTGTTGAAGACTTTTCGCTTTTGTATCCTCAGCTTGACTAGCTATCTGCGGATTTTCGGTTGGGCTTGCAAAAATTGTATATGACCTTCTTGATAGCAACCTTTGATGTAGTCGAATTGACTATATTAAATCAGCTGGAAACAGTGATGTAGTCCCACGCCCTATAATAGTCCTTATGTCGGAATGCTCGTTACTTAGTTTAGAACAGTTGTTTTTCTCTCTTGCTGCTGTGCATCGTTCGCTGAAGTTGGTTAACAGTATATCTCCTGCTCTTGAAAATTAGCTCGTCAATATTGCCTGATCAAATGTGCATACTAGAAATAGCTGAATTTCAATCGAAACTCCGTCTTTCAGCCCTTGTGCATCCGTTTGGTTCGCGTGTCTTACTCACCCATTTATGCGTTATCAGGTGGTTCCACTTGGATTAAACTCGTTGCCATTTCCTTGCTATTGCGCATTCCCAATGTTAAATACGTCAATAGATCGGGTAGCGTTTCCACAAGTTGTTCGATACTTTTCCTTGGCTTACATACGTCACACATTGCTCCAGCATTTTTGGGACTATTGTTAGATCATCACGACGCTTTTCAACGCCGCTATCCCCTTTCCTATCTGTATAGCGCTCAATCTGCTCCTAGTCTTTAGTAGGACTTTACATCTATCCAGTTGGGACTGTCACTCTCACTCTGCTAGCGCATCATTATGCAGCTTTCTCCGGGGCCGTCAGGCTTGTCTTAACGGTCGATTGACTTCTCTAACCGTCCCATCACGTTAATTATTTCTTGCATTCGTCTCACATTATCTCGTCCTTGCATATGGCGTGTGGCAGTGGTGGTCTATTTGCTTTCTTTGTGCACCCAATAGCTACAATAGAGCTGGCCCAGTTGTATTATCTGTAGGCTTATAATGCTCGATATCTGGCTGCGTTCGGCGTTTGTAGTTGTCGATTATTCTCATTACCGTCCCTCCAAATTTCAATAATATCGTTTGCTCTTATTGCCATTCTACGTAGTACAATACCTTAGTCTCTTTCACCGATATTTCTGCTAATTGCTGGTCTCATATTTTCCGTATGGTTGCAGTCTTCATTCTTCCATCTCATATTCCTCGTACTCGTCTTCGCTCGTTATTCGTGCTGTCCTCGGTCCATATAATGGTAACTTCTGAGGTTATTAAACATCTTAGCATCGATATATCCTGCGAGTTGCAGACCGCTGTCTATTATACGTCTTTCTTCTGCGTTGCTGCTGATCTAGTTGTTTTGGTATGGCTCTCTGCATCGTGCTACGTTTACGTATATCGGTCTAGTGAAGGGGTTGTTCACTAGTTTCACTCTTACGTTAGTTTCGCTTGCCGATAATAGGATTTCGTATGTCCTTTTCAGTTTCTTGTTAGTTTCTTAGTTTGTGCCTTGGAATCCAATTCCTGGTGTTTCGATGATTACCCAATCTCCGTACACTGAAAGTGGACCTGGGATTTAACGATTTCTCTTCTGATCGTAGATAGAGTCTTTATAACTTTCTTTTGATTGAAACTTGATAATCTCATCTCCTCCATTTCTCCTATTTCTTGCTCTTCCTTGAACTCTTGATACACGTCAGTCGTCTTTTCCATATACTTGTGATATTCGGTGGGCTCGATACTCTAGATTCATCGCATATCACATTCATCTACCATACATTAACTTGACATGGGCTCAATCCCTTAGCGTTGCCGCGTGTGTAGACCATCTCTCATAGGCCAAGCGTGACATAAATTGACTATATGCGTCCAATCTCTCCTGTACTCTGTCTACGTAGCATCTGACAACACTCGTCATCAATGTGCCCCGTTAACTCTTCCGCTGTTAGCTCCATGGCATTGGTGATACGGTTGATCGTTCTATTTTGCCTATCTGAAGTTAGCCTTGGTCCCACTTCTTTGCATGAGTTCGCTCATAAAATTCGTCTCCCTGAGATCTGTTAGTATCTGCTCTGACTGCTTCCGCTATCCGGCAACAGAATTCTTCCACAAGTTTTTTGTGCTATTGTTTTGGCTTGTTGATCTTTCATCGCAAAATGCTTCTGGGATTTGTAGGTAAATCTGTGCGATACCTAGAAGATATACTTATAATTTCCGATTACGATGTCTCTCCCGGTACGCCTAATTACATCATCGATATCATTGTCATAGGCTCGGCTCGGTACCTGGCATTGGTTTCAAATTGGGTTTATCCACTTTTGCATCCAGTAGTTTTTCCATTGTTGCACAAATGGAGACCACTTTTGTATCCAATTCTTTTTAACGAGATCTCCGACACTATCTCTGGCCAAAAGTATTTCTGTCTCTCATTCCTGCGCAGCGTCTTTCTTCCACAGCTGATGTCCGCCTAACTTCCGTCGTGGTTATGGGTTAACTATTCCTTCGTCCTGTTTTCGGGTACTTACCACTTTGCCTTTTTCGCAGTCTGCTATTTAGTAACCAATTTTTCCTCGATACCCATACCTGTGTTGTTTATTATAATGCTTATCTTCAATTTGATGGTCCATTTTCCGTACGGACTTCCGGATCTTACCCGGTTTCACGTTCATTCAACTTATTAAAAGTTCCAATCTCCTGGCGTTATCTCTGCTGGACTCGCATCATTCAATGAAGCGAATCAACCTATCTTCCGCCACAATATATCATGCATATCTGCGTCTGCACTTCCTCATCCAGGAGATCTTGGAAGCATGAAATCTCGACATGCAGTCAGCATTTGCATTATGCTCGACACCCGCTATTGAATTTTACCTAACGAGAGTATTCTGTGTAATTGCATCGCCATCTCCTGAGGCCGAAACCTTGCGACTGCCTTCTTTAGTGTCTGACCGAGCGAATAGCTTAAGTGCTGGTCCGGATCCGTTGTGAATGCACTCATTCCATGCCACCCATAGTAAAGTATTTGAAATGCTAATGGCATTGGAATGATCTAACGCTTCTCTGTCGTTAACCTGCAATAGAGTTTCTTCATGACTGCTTCTTGAACTGTTTTGCATATAATATCCGATATACCCGTTACTTTCCTCACCGCTCTATTGTCCTAATCAATTTGGCACCAGAATGCGTATCCGCTCATGCATCGAGTTGCCAGTAAAAACGGATTTTCTTGAAGTCGGGTGGCAATTAAGACCTGGTTGCTTCAATCTACTTTCTTCGTATGTTCGCAATGCATTGTTTGTTTCGTTTTGCCCCACACGAATGATGGCACTTTTTTGACCGTTTAACATCATTGTATCCGGGTTTGGCCCCTTAACCTGCCGTAATTTTTGCATGAACTTACTATAGTATCCCGCATAATCGTGAGCAATTCTTGTATCTTGGTTACCTGCTTCTATAGTGCGGACTAACATTTTTACATCTTCTCCGATATTCCCTGGCGATCCCTGTTCCTTCCTTTTGCTCGGATACTATCGTGGACCAAGAACTCAACCTTTTCTTTAAGCCCAATCGCATTTGGATTGGTTTTCAACTTCAATCTCACGTCTTACGCGGATCAAATACTTCTTCATATATTTCTAAAGTGTGTTCCAACAATGTACTTGCAGTAGATCAGCAGGTACGTGCTAATATACACATCGCATCTGTTTTTACCGTGAGCGTAACGAACTTCCATGCATAACTTTGGAAACAGATGCCGGCTGGCATCGTGTCAATCCACAAGCATTTCTGCTAAACTTGGTATAAATCTCTCCCGATGTCGGAATGCGGTGTTATTTCTTTGTCGTCGTCAATCATTTCATTTTTACTTTAGCCAGTATCCACTTTTATAAATACAGTGAGGTAGAATAGGCCTGCATCCTCATGTACACGTCAATACACATTTCGTTAATTCCTGGAACGGATACGTATCTTCTTTTGAGTTACCCGCATCTCTAGTTCTCCTATATCGACTCGCAAAACTCCTTTGGCGTTCCGTCTTTCTCTTTTTACCATAACAACTCGTGGGAATTGCCATCGCGTGAGCAGCACTTCGGGTATCGCATTACCTCTTGCATCGAGCATTTTCTTTTGCACCTCCTGCTCTGCTAACGGTTTTTCTGGCTTCTGCTAGTCTTGTAATGTCATCTAGCGCAATTGGTGCTGTCTGATAGGTGGATATTGCGTGTAGTGTTTACGTCGCCTTACTAGTCTAAATCTTTACTGCGAAAATATCTTTGCATATCCATCAATAAATTGTTGTATTTCGCGCTTCTTGCGCTCTCATTTACGAGTCAATATCTATTTGTTCCATCACTGAGTTTGTCCTCCTCTCCCCGCTCCTTCTCACCGTTTAATAACTCAGTCTATCATGGGCGCTGGAATCTTCCAGTGCTCTTCGTCTATCACATGATATTATTTTAGTCCTTCTTCAATCGAATTCCGTTGATGTTGATTGGCTAGATTCGCCGTTTTCGTTTATCTCGCATTATTCGTCTTGCTAAAGGTAATTCTCGGCCGTTTTTCGAACTTGTTTACTTGGTTCGAATATCATTGTCTCCGTAATGCCCTCATTACTTTGATGTAACAGATCATTTGAGATTATGAGCTCGGTACCACTGAATTCTCCTGAGCACCTTACTATGTGTATTCATGCACAGATTCTGCCTCTCTTATCTTTTAACATAGGTTCCTAGGTCGATACAACAATTTCTTTAAATTATGCTCTGGCATTAAATCAGTATCCAATAATACATAGGTACGCTTAGCTGTGGTATCACCGCTAGATGTCTCTACCTCGTTGTTTTGGTGCTTTAATGTCGCTACCACCATCTCGTCCCATTAACGATCTTACGTTCCTTTATACATGGCGATTTACATGAACTCCCGGTAATTGGTTTCGATATCTTTCAATGTTCGTGGTATTTCGCTGAAATGTACTGCTGAGAATATTCGTCCTGTATCTATCATTGCTTCCGTTTCCTTTCCAATTATATTTCGATGCTTAGCGTTAATTGCTGGGTCCGAGGCGATGCGTGTGTATAGTGCCGCTATTGCTTTAACTTCCCGTCCTGATCTACACTTCCTTGATCATGTCTGTGTATTTATTGGTATTTGTTGCTTCCCAACTCATGGTTGTTAGAGTGACGGGTTAGATATCTGCGCGTTGGTACATTTTTGTTCCCATTGTGGTTGCTATTGTTCGTGAGGTAATTTGCTTGGTTCGCTCGTATGGCATTCTTGACATTGTTTCGATTATCCACGCGCACACTGTCTTCTTTTCGTCCCCAGTTATATTGGTGCTTGGATCACTTTTCGGTGCGTTTCCCTTTCCACCGTTATTCTTCCTCATCGTCGGAGTGCTGTCATCAGCTACCGGTTTTCTAATCATTCCTTGATTCTTTACCCCACATACTCTTCTGGCTCCTTTTTAGTTTCATCTTCTCGCTCTTATCGTCATATAGTGCTTTCCTGAATCGTCTACTGATCTCTTCGTCTGTCCCTGTTCATTGTTGCTTAAGACTCGGTAAAGTTCGTTTGCATTTTAGTGTAGTATCTTTGAATGGCCTGTAACACATGTTTTTCGCCAAGAAAGGTAATACTCCGACTCAAATTAGTTTCATTTATCTTCTTTTTCTTGTATTGTAGATGTCGAAGCTGCCACATCGGTTGAGTATCACTACTTACTATTTGGATTATTTGAGTAGTATGCCCAATATTCAGCCATCATTGACCGAACACTGGAATCTACCCCACATTGCCTTTCAATATGGAGTTGCCTTGTTGGAAATGGTTATCTGGCGATGAATATAGTTCGTATTGGTTTTTGCCAAAGATTAGTGTACCAAACCCGTTATTGTACATATATATTGATAGTATTGATTCTCTTTGCTCTGCAGAGGAACAATAGAATTTTGATCTTGCATGCTTCTAAACTTGATCTTGTGGCAATTATATGCCACTGTTTACTAACTACAGATGGTGTTCCGGAATTCTTGTTCTGTATCTAGTTCCGTCAATCGAAATCTTTTTGGTCGGCAAGCCGATTCTCATTGGGACAATACCCATTATTCCGTCTGCTCTTGTTGAAATAAATGGTCCGAAAGCGTATATTGCAATCTTAATAATTGGTTGTCTGTTAGCAGTTTCAATCATCTCGCCGTTACTAGGTTGCACGTATCGAATCTGCCTTTTATATATGTCTAGTTCGTTGTGCATTTTCCGGGTGGCTGCTAGTTGATTTTTCTGGTACCATAAGCAGAATGTTTTTTCACACTTGAATATAACATCATTCTCCGGCTAGTCTTCCCAAAATGTCCTTCTGATGGTAATAGTGCATTGCCGCTAGCTGGGTGGTTATTGCTTACGGCATATATTTCGTGTTTAATATTTTTTATTTAAGTGACAATCGGCTTTAAATCGTGTATACTTTTTGCATTGACTCTTGTCCTTGTGAAAAGGAACCATCTTAAATATCTGTAAGGTATAATTCACTCACTTTGCTATGCGGCTTTTCCTTGTTCTAACATTGTCTTGATCATATAGTCCGGAAGTTGGTGGCATACTAACCAGGCTTTCCACTTTTTTGCGTTATTTTTCCTCTGATGAATCTCCATTCCATTCTGCTTCCGCTGGTAATTAAGCTGCTGGGGTTGTTCTTGTTCTCAGCGGTGGACTATTCTGCTTGGGATCTTTTTCCCTGCTACTCGTTTTATGCTGATTTGTTATACATTCATTTATTTTGCAATTCCTCTGCGTCTTCCCTCGAATACTTCTCCTCTTACTTCGTCAATAACGCTGTTTTTTAAGAATTTGCATTCTGCATTTAGGATGTTTGCTTGGTATATTATCGTGATGTTATCCGTTTGCAAACAGGTTGTCTTGTTGCTTGGCACATTCTGGTTCTGAACTTCCATTACTTGCGGATTGCTCCATCAAATTGTGCTTCCGTATTCTTTATTACGACTGTATAGGTCTCTATACAACTACTCCTGCACTATTTCTCCCTTTATAGTATATTTTCCTCCCTCGCAGATCTCCAGTTGCCTGAGTTGATATCTCCTGCCGAACGAATATGCTTGTACTGGGATCATTCCACTTTTTCGCTTTTAGTACGACTCCCTCTTTTAATCTCATTTCTCCTCCGCTTGAATACGAGGTCTTTGCATTGTCTCTACACTTGTAATTTCCCTTCTGATTCCAGGTTCATGATTGAACGTTGGGAGTAGTGCCTCCGCAATGGATGCAAATGTTTTCCGGTGATGCACACTCCTTGGCTTTTGTTCTGATGAAATCAGATCTTGGTAGAGTATACGTATAGGGCTTTTTCTAAGTTGGTCAGAGTTACTTTGGTATTATGCCATCCATACATCCTCGATATCTATTCACAAATACTGTCTCCAGTACTAGCTTTATCGCAGATCAAATCATTAGAAATCCGTCTGTTGCACCTGTGTGCACATTACACACCATCATTGTCATCATTAGCTGAGTGTATTGCTTGTATTTCTCTCCTATATCTTTTACTGATGTAATTCATTTCGAAGTCGATTTAATTAGGCCTGCAGTTTACGTGCAATTGGTTTTGATTGTATCGTTTTTTCTCGATTGCTTTATAAATTCTTCCATCCACATCTGTAGTATACCTGGTTCATTTTCTTCTGTATATCAGGTGCGTAACTCTACGTATTCATGAACTGTTTGTTTGGAATTTTGCTTGTCGATAGGCTCATATAATTAGTATACGAGATATGGAGGCCAAATAATCGAATATTCGTCATCACCGTATTTGTGAGGCAATTGAGCGACTATTATTCTCATTTGCTTCCCATTCTATAATTTCATCGTTTTAGTTTCTCCAGCTATCAGCTTCGGAAATTATGCTAGAATACGGTGTACCATAGTTGTTTGGCTCCTCACTGCTCGATTCCTTTGCCATAACCCTAGTGGTTTGGAGCTGTGATACTTAGCATATCGTAATAACTTCGTCTATCATTCATGTCGCTTCCTCTCTGGGGTGGTTGTCTTCATCTCGTATGGCTATTTTTCCAGTTTATCCAACCTTGTCATCCATTGCTGTTGTTGGATTGGTCCTGATTGGTTCCCGTTTCGGTGTCAGTTTTTGCCACCGCTTGGACGGCCCATGGATGTGCTGTCTTTTTTGTCGCGGGTCCGTAATGTCGTTAGGGGTTATCCTTGCTTCCTGTTGTTCTCTGAGCCATGCGTCCCAGTCCTTGTGTTAGGTATATATCGTCCTTTGCTTCGTGAGTTTGTGTTATACATTTTTTCATTGGCGTGAAATCTTTGTCTTCGATATCCATTTCAATTATCATCTCTTCTATGGTCGCTCTATGTTCCTTCAGTGAGATAGCTGGTTGACGGTGTCCCTGGATTGCTGGTAAGCTTGTGGGTGTTTTATACTAGCGGTGACGAGCGCCTCTTTCCCGGCGTATTCATTCAAAACATTACTTCATCTCCTTCGAGACATTGGGGTTCATTTTGTCTCTCCCATACTGGGCCGCTCATACTGCTTGATAGGTTTGGGTTTATCTCTTTTCTTTTTAACGGTATTCCCAATGTTCTGCCCATTTTCAAGGGGTTTATTTCTCCCATCACCATTGGCGTTACTCCTACTTCCAACATATTATCTAGTGATCGTCCGTGGAATTGTAAATGGAAGGGAGTTTCATATGCTAGTTTCCTTTTTACCTCTTTTATTTTTGCTGTCGGGTGGACTTCTAGTTCTTCTGATGTTTGATCGGGGTAGAGTACTTTATTAATATTCCTTGCGGTCTTGTGCCCACCCGTCGGTGTTTCATTTGCGTATTACGTGGTCGAATACTGCCGACACCATGTCATTCTCGCTTCTAATCGTCGGACTCTTTACCAAATCCTAAGTCCGACGTTTCGCCATTTTCTGCCATATATTTCGCATGCGTCGTTGCTGCTCGTCTCTGGCTCCTTGCACCTTGCTGTAATATTTCTATTAATTTTTCGCAATGATCGTTTTCTAGTTTTATTTGTGCTTCGTCGATATCTACTGGTTGGGATCTTTGTTTCTTCATTACGTTTATTTTTCTATATTCGTTTTCGGGCATCATTGATTCACCTTCCCGTCGTTTTCGGGTTTCCTCAGGAGTTAATCTTTTCTCCCTCTGATGCTCTCTCTACGGCTCCGGTTAGGCCCATCTTTTCTGTTCACCATGTTCTTCCATGGAGTGGTTTGCATTCACTTGTATCTAATTCACTGAGTTTCTCTTTTAGACGGTGATCCTTTCGCCATTGCCGATAAATTTCTATTATTCTCTTTTGTGATTTCGTGGCCTTCCTTTTCTACTTCGTCATTTCCTTTCCACGTGGTATCGGTTCCCCATCGAGCTTCTTCCATTGGTTACTTTTCTGATTTCTTGGTCATCATCCCATATTCCCAACTCATTATAGATAGTATTCGTCTTCTTCGTGCAGTAATAATGAAGGTACTTTTACGGCTACATCTTCTATCATTCCATCTTCACTTGGATGCTTTTTGTTCATGATCAGTTCGTTGATAATTATTAATCGTCTACTCGCGTGTGTTATTTTATTTAACTATTCGTGTTCCTCGTTTGGTAACTTTACTTTTATCTCAATCTTTTTTTCCTTTCCTATTCGGCGAGTTCCGTATCTCCCAATTAATGTCGTATTCTTACAATTGGCGTGTCTGAGAACTCAACGCAGGTCCGCAAGTTTCTATACATACTTCATTCTATGGTCTGAAGAAAATAGATCCCAGCTTCTTGTGATTTGTCGATATGTGGTGATTAAGTTTCTCGTTTTAACAAAATACTCTTTGGTCTCCTGGGTTGTTGATATTGATTTCGAACATCAATTTTCGCGATTCTGCCCAAACCAAAAATTGGTACGGTTTTTCTTTTTCTAGAGTTACGTATGTTGGTTTACCCGGCCATATTAGTGCATTTACTAGATGTAGGTCTGGTTTTATTAACCATCCATTATGGTATAGGTTATCATTTTTCTTGGAGCTTCCCATTCTTCTTTATCCAATCAATATCAGCGGTGTTGGCTGTTTTAATACCAGATACGTCTAGTGAAGTCCGGGCGTGCATGAGATGAAAACTTCGTATAATCTTGCTAATTCGGTCTCTATATATGCCTTACCCGGGTCTCCGGTCGGGACACGTCCCTTCGATCCCTCGAAGTTGTAAACAGTACCGGTGCATGGTAGCTCCTGAATACATGTGAGAAATCCGTTTATTAGTGTCCGGGTATGGTTCAATTAGTCTTCTATTGATTGAGTTCCCTCTGTGGTGATAAGGGTCGATCTGAATCCAATCGATTCATGGTTTTATAATCTGTTTTTGTTCTCTCCTAATGCTTTGTAGTGCTTCTCCCATAAACTACGGTTACTATTCCAGCTCCGGGATGAGTCCTGATGTTGCCGTACAGATTATCCGTAAGTTTCTTGTTTTAGCTTTATCAAATCCTCTGGGGATTCCGAATTCCTTGTTCCAGTGCTGACGATTTCGCATTATATCCGTTTTAATTCGAATTTCCATGTGTCTGTTGGTTGTATCGGTCCCATTTCGTTGGCTGTCGTGTCTCCGCAGTTAATCCTCCTGCAGTTCGAGTAGTATTTTTTTGGTTCTCCCGTTTATCTGCTTTTGGTTGTCTGAATGTTTCATTGGTTCGGTTTGATTTTCTCCTAGTTTTTTCTAGTTCTGGTTTCGCGAGTTTATCGTTTTGGTAACTTTATGTATGTGACAGTATGCTCTGACATCTTTAACATTCTCATCCATATATTCTGGCGATTGGCTTGTCCGGGCTTGAATCTTCTTGTCCACCGTTCCTCTCCATTTGTAACTGTTGCCAATCCTGGCGTGTTGTTGTTGTGTCATTTCTGTTTCTCTATTTCTACATTTTCAACTCTTTGCATCAATATGGAGATTTGATGTTGTTGTTGTGATTGGTTGTTCGCATCATGTTGGCCATCGAATATCTGTAAGATGCTGATAGTTTCCTGCACATATCAACGTTGTTTGTCTGTTCGACGTTGTTTTCGAGGGTCAATTGACATAGTTATTATCTTGGGTGGTCCTGATTGGTGTTGCCTTCCCTGCAACTTGTTTGGCTACGTGACCTCGTTTCCCGCAATTAAACAGGTCCTGGTTTCGCATCGATTGATATTATGTCCTTTTTTCCCACATCTACCACATGGTACATTTTGGTAGCATTCGTTTTCCCAATGTCCAATTTTTCCACACGTTCTCCAGTTACTTGGCGTGAATTATTCCTCGTTGTATTGTTCGTTGGTATATAAATGATGTGTTGGACGGGTGTTATTGTTCTTGCCAACCGGAGTTTAAAGATTTGTGAGCTCCTGGTATAAATTGATTCATTTTTGGACACCGTTTTGTTCGCTTTCTTCTCGTTTTTTGCTGCCATGGTTGCTATCATCGATTCATCTGCAATAGGGCGATTTGTGAGGTAGGTGTATTTCGCTTGATTTGCCCTGGCTACGCTTCATCTAAAGTTGTTAACATCTGCATTCCCACTGCAGATCTCAGTTCTGGTAGTCTAATCCATCTACAGAATATGCCGATCAAGTGAGCTTCGTCTAATTTTCCGTCGGTTGCCGTTTTGCAAGTCTCTGATTTCGCCAGCGAACGACGGTCGACCTCCGATGTCTTTGTTTTCTGTAAATAATTCTTGTACCTGGTTGTCAGTGCTACCAAAGTAGTTTAAGAATCTTGGATCTCTTCCATTATAGCGGTTCCCTTCTTTGCGTCAGGAAGATATCGCAAGGCGCTGTCCATAGGTAGTGCATCTAAGGTTTTTACCAATATCGTGCCCATCACAAGACTCTACATATTACGTCCAAAAGCCCTTAGGAATGTATTTAGTTTGTTTGCATTCCAGTAAATGGTTCTCCTCGAAAGTTTTCTCGATTTCTGGACTGTTTCGCCTGTTTGGTGATCTTTTGGCCCTTTATTTACATTATCGTGTTATTCATATTTCCCTTGATTATCTTGCCATAGTCGTTTTATTTGTTGATTCTGGATTATTTGATGATTTTCCGATTTATTTGGTGAGTTTGGTTGTTGAATCTTTATGTTTGTTTCCTGCTGGTTGTTATTCTCGTTCTCGTTCGTGATGTTTGTTTGACTCGTAGTCTTTGTTAATTCTTGATTCTCTTTGTCGCCTGATCCCTGGACTGTTGGAATCGATGCGTCGAGTGAGTTTAGCTCTGGGTCAATGCTCGGCGATTGAGGGTGACTGATTTCTGGCCGGCTTTTCCGAGAGTAGCTAGCTAATGCACGCGAGCGAACGTGTTCTTTCCGCTCGAACTCGGTGGGTGGTTCTTTACTTGGTGATTGTTGCGGATCGGGCCTGGTGCGTCGTCTCGTCTGTAGTTTGGTCCGGTAGTCGGGTTCCTTGGGGGCGAATATCAACTGAGTTGATCTGTTGTCGACTCCTGAGTTATCGCGTCGCGTAATTGCGCTTCGATACCTAGAGCTTGAAGTGAATATCTTGTTTTATTTGTATTTGTGGGTATTTTGTTGATTTGTTTGTATTGGTTGTGAATTTGTCTACGTTGAATGCTTTGATTGCTTTGATTGCTTTGATTGCTTTGATTGTTTTGATTGAGTTCAGAACGAAAAAATGGAACCGGGTAAGCTAAATCCGCTACACGCTTTCAGACTTACGAACGCCCTCTGGAAAAACACTACGGTTTATTTAGTAGTTAGTGGTTATCTGCTTTTTGGTTGCCCTATCTTTCCTCATTGTTATTATTTTATCGTTATGTACTATTTTTATTTCTCATTCTTTTCTTAGCTTGATCGCCATATTGGAGAAGCTAAGTACCCATAATTAGAATAAGCAAGTAGCTTCCCCGGTGTAATCCCGTTAATACCCATACCGTTGGTTTTCTTGTGACTCATTTCGTCTCGATTGTTAGTTATCTATAGGGGTAGTCAACAAATCTATATGGTCGAAAATATATATTAAATAATCGTCGGTCTTTGCCGTTTTCGCCAGATGCTATACGGCCCTCTATTATTCTGTTTATATGCGTTTCGCATCACCCTGGTATTGTATACTTATCATAATATTCCCCTTCTTACTACTTGAGTCAGTCTCATTCTACTCTATTGCATCGTCCGCGTCGTCTTCTTTTTTATCCTTGCCCTTCGTGTTCTTAATCGTATCTCCTATTTTATTGTCTTTATTATATGACTCCGTTCTCGTTTTCTACAACTCGATATCGTATCGATCGTACGGGTTTATATAGCAGCAAAGTCTCCCTCGCGTGCACGGTATTATTATGTTTATTGATCCTTTTGTCCTTTTTCTCGTATTGATCTTTCATGATTTGCGATACTATTTTTACCATTTATCAATCATGGATCACGTCTTTTATCGCATGTCCTTGCTAATTCCATTGAGATGAATACTTGCCGTTAATGCACAAGTCTTACTCCGTATTAAGAGGGTATGATTCTACCCATGCTCTTTCATTTCTGAAGTCTATCATATCTAATTTTATCACTTATTCTAACGATTGAGATCGAGGTTCCGTTAATACATTCTCCCGAGTAGAGACTGGTTCCGTTATACACATCCATGGGGTCATGTTCCGCGTGAATACATGCCCCTTATAGTGAGATCAAGGTCGTAATACCTTCTCCGAGTTGAGACGGGTTCCGATTGGACACATCTCATCGGGGTGCATGTCAGTTAGAATACATGTCCCTTATAGAGATCAGGTCCGTTAGAACCTGCTCCGAGTTAAGATGCGCGCCTTATACACATCTCAGGGGTTCAGGGCCGGTAAACATGTCGCCTATAAGGAGTCAGTTCCGGTTATACCTGTCTCTGAGGTTGAGACGGTGTTCCGTTATGACACATCTCATGGGGTCATGTGTCCGTTGGAATACAGGTCCGTTATC
>JAKGRZ010000030.1:0-122041 GCA_022537955.1 Schmidtea mediterranea | reverse complement strand
CATCTATTATCCTCCCGTAAACCTTGGAGGTGTTCCATCTCCCCGTCCAGCATGTATGAGCTGGTTACCCTCTTCGGTGAGATTTCTATCTCTTCTTTCCATTCGAGGTGTCCCTTTGTGTGTCATTCCCAGGCTATCTCTGCTTGTAGCTCCCTCACTTTGGCGTCGAATACTGTTCCTTTTTCCGCATCCTCTGATGCCTTCTGTCGATGGAATTGCGGAGGTCTCTTTGCTCGCACATTTTCTTATATTTCTCTTAATTCCTGTTCGTGCGCCACTCTAGTCTGCTTTTTCCTATTCCTACCTGAGGTCCGTCTGTTCTTTAAACCTTCGGCCAGTTTTTTCGCCATTTTGAATCCTGTAATCATTGTTAACTGGTTACCTTCACCGTCGTAAATTTTCTGAGATTTCCTTCTCTTTTCTCTTGTAGTTTTAATCGGGCTTGTAAGTTCTGTTCTACCTTTGTCTTCGAGTGCTCCACATTTGTAAATTAATCGAGAGGTACTTTTTCCTCGGGGAACTCTCCCACTTTTAATTACGGTTGTATCTGTTTCCAACTCTTTGCCTCTTTGAATTCCTTTGATTTTCTTTCGCTTGTGTTTCATACTTTTGTCCCATTCAGCTACTTGTGCGGTGGTTTCCTTTGTACGTTTATCTCTCTTATTGGATTGCATTTTCCCAATTTGTTCGATTTGGGCCTCTAGTTCTTTATTTCTTCTGCCGGCTCCTTCAGTTCTACATTGGTTAAACGTTGCTCTTGCTAACTGGCTTAGATATTTTGCCCGCATTTTTTCTAGTTCCTCTACTTCTTTATCCATTTTTGTTCAGTTTTTCCACTTCCTCTTCCAGCCGACTGCTTCTTAGCAGCTAGCTCCAACATTGCCTTCCCAAACATACTTCCAGTTGATTTCTCTCCATTTCTAATTGGGGTTCTTTCTTCTCCTGGTGATTTGTCTATACTGCTTTGTTTGATGCGCTGTGTGATTATTTCTCTGTAATATTTAATTTCACCTCATTTGCTTTCTCTTTAACTCCGTAGTTTTTGTAAGCACTCTAACATAACTTTCCCATGTTCATTCTCGTTTCTTGCTCTGCGACTTGTTTCTGGAGTTTTCCCTCCGGCTTTGGTTTTCTTCTAATTGTGTACGCATATTTCTCTTCCTTCGTATATCTTTTCTATCTTTCTTATCAATTTCTCGAACTCTCTATCCCTCTTCTAATATTTCTTTCTCTGACTCTATCCATTATGTTGTTACTTTGTTTCATAATTAGTTCGTTTTCGTGTCCATGCTGTAATTGCTGCCACATTCTTTCACACTTTCCTGTTTCCGTTTTTATTTTAATATCCATCTATTTCCTTCCCTCTCGTTACTTTTAAACAAAAATTGCTTTGTTCTCGTCACCATGATTTTGCATCATCTTTGTTACTGGTAGATGTTTATTATCTCGATCGTTATTTTCTTGTATTCATTCTGCAAGTAAATATTTACAATAAGGTTTGTTATTTGTATAGTTATTATTTCCTCAGTTTTACGCACAACTTAATTTTGGTTTCATGGCACTACTTTTTACGTTTTATTATATCATAGACATATATTTATTTTTTATTTACACTTTACATCTTCCTCTTTTCCTACTCTGTCCTTCCCGTTCCTTCTCTCTCTACTGACCACTTTACGCAAATTAAGTTGCGGAATCTACCTAGCGTGTGGATCTGAGGTATTCCCACATCACATTTTGTTTCATCATCCTTGATGACCCTACTGCTACGCCTACATCTGCTGTTGGCTTGTTGTAGCAGGGCGTTCCATCTGGTTTGAACCTCTCTACATGTGCATCCTTTGCTGACCTTATGGAAGGCCATTTTATTGCTGAACGGCCATGATGTAATTCGTCCATTCCTTTTACTAGAACAAAAAATACAGATACGATTGGGTAATCCTTCCGTTCAACTCATTTGGGTATACCCTCATTCTCAGTTGTACCCGTTTTCCATGAATAAAATGTGGCTGGTTATGGATAATTCTGTCCATCTCTCCTCTGCCATTTCCTTGTGAATTCCTCATTCTCCATATATATGGAGCAATCGGTAAATATTCTCCCGTGGGTGTGTAACTTCTTAATGTCTGGTAATGTTCTCTTAGTCTTTTCATTTCATTTTCTACATTCTTTTCTGTTTCCGACATTCCTATTCGTGCCAATTCGACTGACTTCTCTGGTGTTGAAGATTCGTCATTAGTATTTGGGTGTGAATTCGATTTCGATTTCATTTCCTCATCGTTTGATCCATCTCCTTTATGGTGTCTATCCATTTTTAGGTGTTCCTCGCCGTCCCTTCTTGCAACATAGTTGTATCGTCTCTTCTCTTAGATTTTTCTTTACAATCCCCATTCTGCCATTGACATCTATCGTTTTCTACTGCAATCTTTCCCAAAGCCTTTGAGTTCCACTTCTTCTTCGATTCCACATTTTTTTGGGGACCATTTCCCTCGAAATCTTCACATATCTTTTTCTTCCTTTCACAATTTACGTGTTCCTGTTGTATTGCTACCCATGTTTCGTGATATTGCAATTTCGCATCTTATTCGTCTTTCTTCGCATACGTTCTCGTGTTGTTTCTCCTCCCCTTTGGTTATGGGTTGTTGACATTTCTCGCAGGGTTTTCTTTTGTAGTTACATTGGTCTAAGTGATTGCTCATTTCTTTGATTTTTCCTTCCCATTCGCATGGTTCATTGGGCATTTTATTCTCATGTTTAGAATTTCTCTACTGGCTGCTCGATCTTCTTGTGTTTTCTCCCTATGATGCAATCTCTATTCTCTCTACAATCGGGGCAGTGTTTGGCCATTCCAATGTTAATTTATTACACATCCGTGCAAGTCTACACCCGCATCCTGTTTGTCTTGGTCCTTTAATGTTTAGTTACATGGCTCACTCGTAATCTCGCTTCTATTTGTAGTTGAGTTCGTCTCCTGATTATTTCAATCATTTCATTGACTTCTGTCACCGTTCTTTGTTGATCCATTTTCTATAATTATATACAGTTTAGTCTAGGTTGTTTAGGTTTTATTCATTTATTAACTTCGTACTCTTTATTTACACTTATTTTTATGATTTTTGATTTTTTGTTTTCTTTGCTCCTACTTTACTCCTTTTACATGGTACTCTTTTTCTCTCTACTCCACGTTACTTGAATAGTTGGTTACTCTCTCTTTTCGATTTGATTCAATAACATTCCCTCCCCATTCCATCCGTGTTCTCTTCGTTCTTTCCGCTACTCTTTGTAACTCGTTCTCTGCCATTGGTTTTCCTGTCTCAATAATTTGAATTCCCGTTCCATTTCATTCATTCGTCTCTGTTGTTCTTCTATGTTTATTAAGTGATACATGTTTTGTATTAAAAGCTCTCTTAGCGCTATTTGGCTCTCCGTCCATTGTAATTGTAACGTGTTTTACTACTCTCGTTAGGTGCGTTATAATTGCCGTTTCCACATTTCGATTACAGGTTCGTTGTTCGTCACTTGTTTGATAATTTTTGTTCATCCTCCTTAATTATATCATATCGTATCTCAATTCGTTTTTGTGTTCGTTATTTGTGTCTTGATTTCATTTTTTACATTAATTACCAGGCGTTTCGTATAAATATTACATACCGCTCTATATTACTGAATATTTAGCAATGTTATACATTATATACACTCATATGTCCTTTACCTATACCCTTTTGCATCTTATAGGTTCCGATTTGTTCGAAATCCCTCGTTCCACTTCTTTGTCCTCCCTATTTTAATTTTTCTTTGGCCCAATCTTCATCTTATTTGTCTAATTTTATATCTATGATTGCTTTCGTTATGCCCATTGTGATTCCGGTTGCTACTGGCGATATTTTAATGCTGTAATCCATACTATTCGTATCCAGTTTGGATCTCTATTGTTCTTTCCGATTTGCATAATATTTCCTCTCATGTTTTGGTTCCTTGCGGCTCGGTTCTGGTTTTTTCTCGATTATTCCATATTCTTTCCTTTGGGCCTTCTGAGAATATCTATTTCCTCTTTATTTCGGTTCTTTTCCTTCTCTGTGGATTCTCTTTTCGCTGATACGTTACTGTATCATTTCTACCGTATGTTTTATTCTTTTCTTGTGAAGGGCAATATTGGTATCATATGGTCCTCCATCCGCATATTGAAAATCTCTTGTTTTTAATGCTTGTTTCCTTGTTCGTTTGGGTGGTTTGGTGAACTTACATGGTGAGTATTTCGTTACTTTGTTCGGATTTCCTTTGTACATAGTTTTCTTTCTCCGTTTTGTGAATCTTGTGTTATTAAATCAGTTTTCTTCTCCAATGGTATTTTCGCTTGATCGACGGTCCAGCGCTGTTATGCGCGGCTCGTTATCCACCTAATACGTTTTCGTATGTGTTTCCTTTCCCGCTCTTTTCTGTTGTACATTTCAAGGATTTTATTTCCGGTCTGGGTGTGCAGATCCTATATTCTGCTTGTGGATGTAGTCCTCGTATTATTAACTGATCTCCTGGATTTAGTGTGATCTTTTGCATCGTCCCATTCTTCGACGTTAATTAGCTATGCATATCTTATTTACCTGATGCGTGTATATTTTTCCTATTTCTGCGTTATTTTTGGTGGTTTTGGTGTTGTTTGTTTCCCATTGTGGGGTTTCCCCATCTAGTATATATCCATGTCTTTTTCGTTTCTGTTGGCAACTTTGCTGGATTCTTTGTTCTTTTTTGGTGTGTTGGTTTTGTGGTTTTTTCTCCTTGTCTTCTGTGCTTTTCTTAATCACGCACCTCCTGGACGTTTCTTATTTCTGTAGATACTATTCCGGTATCTTCGTCGGGCTTCTATTCCTTTTATGTATATGGGGTCTTTAGATTGCATTCCCTTCACATATTTTATTTCCTACATCCGTCTGTCGAATGTTTGTTGTACATACTTGAGTTATTGTTTGTCCTTCGATGATTGTTATTTTTATCTGGTTTGGTTCCATTATTATATTCTCTTTGTCCTCCTTGACGTTCAAGTATTATTGGGTCACTGATAGTTCCAAGTTTTATGACAATAGAGAAGTTAATAGATTATTTTTCCAATTTAGTTCTATTTTTGGTAGCAACGGTTCGTTTCATAATTCGATTTTTGTTTTCGTTTCTATTAAAATTTTTGTCGTTCTTATTTTCCTGGTTTTTGCCTATCGTTCTTTGTCTGTTTTGTCTCCTTGTTTCTTTCTCGTTTTCATCGTTTTTTCGTTTCCTCTGTATTCTTATCTTCGTCAGATTTTTATCATTGTTATCTGTAATCTCCTCCGGTACTTCCGCTGAAATGTGTCCCGACATTAAGTTTCACTAATTAATGCTTTTAACGTTATCGCTTTGTTCCCTCTTGCTTTGATTATTTCATCTAATGACTTTCGTTCCCATTACGATCTATGTTCGTAGATTTTCCACTTTTACTAGGTAATAATCTATACCTTTTTCATTTTCATTCTCATTGTGCTCTTTAATATGTCAGTGAAATTTCAAGCTTCCTGTCGTTGAATATTATCAGGATTAATTTTGGTTCCTTCCTTTATCATTAATTTTTTCAGTAATGCATTTTCGCCGTCTTATATCTCCTCATTTACATCTAACTGCGTATTCTCAGACCTGGTATTTTCCAATTTTAGCAAGATCTTTATCGCCTCTTTGTTTCGATATATGTTCTCCATGATAGGTCTTGGTAATCTGTACACAGTTCCCATTCTCTCTCGTGCATTTTCTGGTTATACAATTTTATCATGCTACGTAGGTCCGTTAGTTTGCCAACTCAAGTAGCTACTCCAATCGTCTATCTCTCTGTTAGTTCGATTCCCGTTCTTATTAGTTCTGTATTACCGCCATTTTTATTCCAGAATAGTTGCGTACATAAAGGCTGTTTGGCCATTTTTCCCTCTTCTATTCGACTTTTCTCCACAATTTCCAATAGTTTTTGATTTAAACCTGCGGTTTCCTTCGTTGATTTTATGCGGTGTGTAACGGTATCATTCCTGAGGCATTGTTAAGGTAAAGGGCTCTTGGTAATTTTCGCATTAATAAGCTCTGATCCTGACTCGATTTCGTCCTCCGATGGGTATGATTGTCATTATCCCAGTCTTGTGAGTATTGCGTTTAATTTGTAGTCCAAATCTTGCGGGCATATTCTTGTCCTTGCTGCTCGCGACATTTCGTTTAGTGAATCTTTTTTGAGTTATTCTAAAATTTGTGAAGCCTTCTCGTTTTGTATCCTCACTTGCTAGTATCTGGCGATTTTCCGGTTGCTTGCAAATTGTAAATGACTTTCTGATAGAGACCTTTGGATGTAGTTGAATTGACTTAATTAATTGGAACATTGATGTATCCACGCCCTATAATGTTCCTTATGTCGGAATTCTCTTATTAGTTTGAACAGTTGTTGTTTCTCTCTTGCTGCCTGTTGTTCGTTCCGCTGAATGGTTAACAGTCTCCTCTCTTGATTAGCTCGTATATTGCGCTGTCAAGTGTAACTGCAATAAGGCTGATTTCATGAACTCGTTTTCGCCTTGTTCATGCCGTTTGGTTGGTGTTATCCCCATTATCGTATCAGGTTTGTTCCCTTGGATTAATCCGTTGCAATTCTTGCTTATTGGCATTCCAATGTAATACGTAATAGATCGGGTAGGTTATCTTCCAATTTGCGATATTCCCTTGGTTACATACTTCAAACATTGCTCCAGATCTTTTGTTATATTCCGTTAATATCACGCGTTTCACCGCCGTATCCCTTTCCTATCTGTTCGTCACATCTCTCCTGCTTTAGTAGGATTTAATTATCCAGGTGGGATGTCTTCTACTGCCTGCGATCTCACCTTAGTGGGAGTTTTCCCGTCCTCGTTTCTTAGTGCGATGACTTCTTTAACCGTTCCCATACGTTTAATTATTTCTTTTGCATTCCTTTCGTATTATTCGTCTGCAATGGTGGCAGTGGGGTATTGCCTTCTTTGTCACCAATAGTAATAGAGTTGGCAGTTTGTATTATTGGTGGTTATAATGCTCGATATCTGGCTCCGTCGCGTTTGTAGTTGTCGATTATTCTCATTAGTCCCCAACTATTTGAATAATCTTCGTTTCTCTTTGCCCATTCGGTAGTAGAACTAGTCTCTTTCACGATATTTTCTGCTATGTCTGGTTCTAATTTTCGCCGTATGGTGGTCTTCCCATTCTACATCCTCATATTCCTGTACCTGTCTTCGTCGTATGCGTCTGGGTCCATCCTAATTGGTAACTGGCTATTACATCTCTAGCATCATATCCTTGCGGTTTGAGACCTGTCATTATACGTCTTTCTCTGTTGTGCTGTTATTTTTTGGTATGGCTTTTGCATCTTGCTACATTCACATATATTGGTCTGGTGACTGGTTTATTCACCAATTTACTCTCACGTCGTTTCGCTTGCGTATAGGATTATTCGTATGGTCCTTTTCCCGTTCCTTTGTAGTTTCTTAGTTGTGCCTGGAATCATTCTGGTGTTTCGATGATTCCAATCTCCTACCCTGAAATGTGTGGTTTAACGTTTCTACTTCTGATCTGTAGATCTTTTATAAACTTTTCTGATTGAACTTGATATTTAGTCCTCCGTTCTCCATATTTCTTGCATTCTTTCCTTGAAACTTTGTAACGTAGTCGTCTTCTTCCATATATTGTGAATTGGTGCTGATACTTTAGATCCTCGGCATATACTTCTCTACCATACATTAACTTGAATGGGCCATCTTGGTTGCGCGTGTGTTGACATTCTAGTAGGCAAGTAATACATAAATTGAGATATCGTGTCCCAATCTCCTCTGGATCTTCCCTACGTAGTTTTGACACAATCTGTATCATGGCCGTTAATCTTTCTGTTAGTCCATTGCATTGTGGGTGATACGGTGATGTTCTTAATTTGCTATTTGAAGTATTGGTCACTTCTTCATGATTTCGCCTCATAAATTCGTTCCCATTGGTCTGTTAGTATTTGCTCTGGTGTCCGTACGGCAACAGAATTTCCTTCCACAATTTTTGTGCTATTGTTTGGCTTTTTGATCTTTCATCGCAAATGCTTCTGGGAATTTTTCAGGTAACTGTGACTACTTAGAATAATATCTTTCCGTTTAGTGTCCTGGTACGGTCCTAATACATCCGATCGTATCATTGTCATAGGCTCGGCTGGTATGGCATTTGGTTAATGGTGTTTTTCCATTTGCTCCAGATTTTTCTTGTTGCACAATGCAACAATTTACCATCTTTTACGGCTTCCGACATATTTGGCCAAAAGTATTTCTGTTCATCTTGCCGCGCGTTTTCTTAACCGACATATGTCCGGCCTACTTCCGTCGTGTATTGGGTTTTACAATAGTCCTTCCGTCTGTTTTCGGTTATTACCATTTGCCTTTGTTCGCCGTTGCTATTAGTTAAGCCACTTTTCTCGATCACAATACCTGTGTCGGGTTTATCCATATGTTCCTTCAATGTGGGTCATTTTCGTAGACTCCCGGTTTACCCGTTTCACGTATTAATTATAATTTCAATTCTGGGTCTCTTGGTTGGTCGATCAATCAATTGAGCGAGTCCAAATATCTTCGCAATTACATGCATATCTGTCTGACTATCCTCATGCCATCAGATCTGGGAAGATGAATCTCGGACCCATGCCAAGTCAGCATTTTGCATTGCTCGACCCGCTTTGAATTATAAACGGAGAGTATTCTTGTAATTGCATCGGCCCATTCATGAGTCGACTTGATGCTTCTTATGTTGACCGAGCCATACTAGGGCTGTGCCGTTGTGATGATATTTCATGGCCCATAGTAGTAATTTGAATGCTTAATTGCTTGGAGATTGCTAACGCTTCTCTTTCGTTAACTGAATAATTTTTCCTCCGTGCTCTGAATGTTTGCGTATAATATCCGATTACCGTTCTTTCCTCAACCGTCTAATGTCTCTAAATATGGCACAAGATGCGTATCCGCTTGCACGGTTTTGCCAGTAAAAACGGTTTTGAAGTCGGGGTGGGATAGGATTGCGTGCTTCAATAACTTGTCTCGTAATGTTTCGAATGCCAATTAAGTTGTTCGTTTCCCCACACGAAGATGCAGCTTTTTTGACTAATTTTATCGTTGGCATACCTGCGTAATTTTTGATGAATTTCTATAGTATCCGCATAATCCTAGAATTCCTGTATTGGGTTAGTTTTTGGTGCTGGACAATTTTTAATTTTTCGAATTCCTGGATCTGGTTCTCTTTGCTGATACTAATGTGACCCAAGAACGTCCACCTTTTCCTTTAACCCAATCGCCACTGATGGTTTCAACTTCCCAATTTCCACTGTCCTCAAGTCGGATAAATACTTTTTCTGTAATCTCTAAATGTTGTTCAAAGTAACTGAGTAGATCACAGGCCGTCTATATACACCATGCATTGTTTTATCCCGTGGGGTAAACGAAATTCCATGCATCTTTGGAAAGACGCCGGTGCATTTGTCAATCCAAAGGCATGTTTTCTTAAACTGTATAGATCTCTCCCGATGGTGAATGCGGTTTTTTCTTTGTCTTTCCATCTTTCATTTTTATTTGCCAGTGATCACTTTTAAATCCAGTGAGGTGAAATAGGTCTGCCTCTTGTCCGTCATACATTCGTTAATGTCTGGTAACGGATACGTATCTCTTTTGTTACCGCCATTTAAGTTCTATAATCGATTGCAAAATCTTTGCGTCCGTCTTTCTTATTTTACATAACAACTGGGAATTGCCTGGTGACAACTTGGTTCGACGATTACCTTTGCATCGACATTTTGCCCTCCTGCCTCTGCTAGGTTTTTCTGGGCTCTGCTAGTTTTATTGGTGTTAAGCGCAATTGGTGTCTCGTCTGATAGTGTAGTTGCGTGTAGTGTACGGTGCACGTTCCCAAGTCTAAATCTGATACTGCGAAAATATCTTTGTATCCATCAATGAATTGTTGTAATTGCGCCTTGTTCTCGTCTTCATTTAGGAGTTTCGCTGTCTATTGTCATAGTGTTTGTCTCCTCCTCTCCTTCCTCTTCACGTTAATAACTCGTATTTTTCTATCATGGGCGTTAATTTTCCCGTCTTTCGTTTTCTTATAATTTTATCTTCTTCATCGAAATTCGTGATGTTGATTGGTAGTTTCGCCGTTTTCGTTATCTCGATATTTCTCGTTGCTAAAGGTAATCCAGCCGTTTTTTTCGGAACTTTTTACTTGGTTCGATACATTTCTCCCCGTAATGCCCTCATTTACTTTGATGTAACAGATCATTGACGATTTTAGCTGGTACCACTATTTTCTCTGAGCACCTTACTATTGTATTCATAGGCACAAGATTCTGCCTTCCTTTAATCTTTAAACATAAAGGTTCCTAGGGTCGACTAACAATTTCTTTAAATAGTTTCTGGCATTAAAATCATTCAATATACATGGTACGCTTAGCTGTGTATCACCGCTAGGTAATTCCTACCCTCGTTGTTTTGGTGCTTTAATTTGTCCACCATCAAATCCCCATTAGACGTTACCGTCCTTTACTACAGTCGATTACTGAACTCCCTTTGGTTCGGATATCTTTCAATGGTGTCGTGGTATTTCGCTTAAATGTACTGCTGAGATATTCGCTCCTGTATCTATCATTGCTTCCGTTCCTTTCCATTTATTTCGATGATTAGGGTAATTGCTGGTCCGGTCGATGTGTATAGTGCCGCATTGGTTCTAACTTCCCGTCCTGATCTACACTTCTTGATCGTCTTATTTATGGCTTTGTTGCTTCCCAAATCCGGGTTGATAGGTGACGGTAGATATTTGCGGTTGGTATCAATTTTGTTCCCAATTTGTGGTTGCTTTGTTCGTGGTAATTTGCTTGTTCCTCGTATGGCATTTCTTGACATTGGTTCGTTATCCACGCGCGATGTCTTCTTTCGTCCCAGTATACTGGTGCTTGATCATTTTCGTCGTTTCCTTTCCCGTTATTCTCCTCATCGTCGGAGTCGTATCGCTAACGGTTCTTCTATATTCCTGATTCTTCCACATAACTCTTTCTGCTCCTTTTTATTCATCTTTCGCTCTTTCGTCAAATATAGTGTTGCCTGAAATCGTCCACTATCTCTCCGCTGTCCCTTTCATCTGTGTTAAGTACTCGTAAATAGTCGTTGGATTTGTTATATCCTTTGAATGCCCATGTAACACATTGTTTTCGCCAAGAAAGGTAATACCCGACAATAGTTTCCAAAAAATTTATCTTCTTTCTCGTTTGTAGATGTCGAAGCATGCCAACATCGTGTTAGTATCAACTCTTACTATTTGGATTATTAGTATTATGCCCAATATTCCAGCCATCATTTGACCGAACACTAGGAAATTACCCCACATTGCTTTCATCATATTGGATGTTGCCTGTTGGAAATGGTCTGGCGATAATAGTAGTTCGTAATTTGGTTTTTGCTCAAAGTTTGTACCACCCGTTATTGTTACTATATTTGATAGTATTGATTCTCTTCTTGCGGGGAACAATAGATTTTGTCTTGCTGCTTCTAAACTTTCTTGTGAATATATGCCACTGTTTACTACATCCAATGGTCGGAATTCTTGTTCTGTAGTTAGTTCCGTCAATCCGAATCTTTTTGGTTCGGCAACCGGGATTCTCATTGGGAACATTACCCATTTTCCGTCTGTTTGTTGAAATAATGGTCCGAAAGCGTTATTGCAATCGTAATAATTTGGTTTGTCTGTTAGCAGTTTCATCATTCGCGTTACTGGTTGCACGTATCGAATCTGCTTTTTATATACTACTTCTAGTTCGTTTGTGCATTTTCCGGGTGGTGCTGTTGATTTTTCTGGTACCATAGCAAATGTTTTTTCACACTTGAATATATACATCACTTCTCCGGCTATTCTTCCAAAATGTCCTTCTTGTAATGGTAATAGTGGCATTGCGCTATCTGGGTTGGTTATTGCTACGGCTAATTTCGTTTTTAATATTTCTTTATTTAACTGACAATCGTTGCGTATCAAGTCGTGGTATACCTTTTGCATTGACTCTTGTCCTTTATGGTAGAGGAAATCCATCTTGTTATTCATGTATAGATATAATTTCACTTCATCTTTGGCTACCGCGGCTATTCCTTGCTCTAGCATTTGTCTTGATGCATATAGTCCTGGGTAGTTGGTGGCGTATACCATCTTTCCACATTTTTGCGTTATTTTTCCTTTGATGAATCTCATTCCCATCTCTGCTTCCGTGGTTATTAATGCTGCTGGGGTTTGTTTTGTTCTCAGCGGTTGGGACCTAGTTCTGGCTTTGATCTTTCCAGCTCTCGTTATGATTTTGTTTACATCATTTATTTGCAATTCCTCTGCGTCTTCCTCGAATACTTCTCCTCTTACTTCGTCGAATAACGCTGTTTTTAAGAATTGCATTCTGCATTTATGGATGTTTGCTTGGTATATTATCGTTGATGTTCCGGTTTTGCAAACGGTGTCTGTTGCTTGGCACATTTGGTTTGACTTCATTACTTGGGTTGCTCCATCAAATTGTGCTTCGTATTCTTTTAATTCGACTGTATAGGTTTCTATTACAACTACTCCTGTCACTAGTTCTCCCTTTATAGTATATTTTCCTCCCTGGCAGTCTCCAGTTGCTGAGTTGATTACTCCTGCGACGAATATGCTTTGTACCTGGATCATTCCACTTTTTCCTTTTAGTACGACTCCCTCTTTTAATCTCATTTCTCCTCCGTTGAATAGATCTTTGCATTGTTCTCCTGACACTTGTAGTATTTCCCTTTCTGTTCCAGGGTTTATGATTGATACGTGGGAGTGTGCTCCGCAATGGTATGCTAATGTTTTCCGTGTGATTGCACACTCCTTGGCTTTTGTTCTGATGAAATCAGATTCTTGGTAGATGTGATACGTTATCGCTTTTTCTATAGTGGTCAGGTTATTTGGTATTGCCATCCTACATTCCTCGATATCTTTCAGCGAATACTTGTCTCCCAGTACTGCTTTATCGCAGTCAAATATTAAGAATCCGTTTGTTGCACCTGTGCACATTAGCCACACCATCATTGTCATCATTAGTGAGTGTATGCTTGTATTTCTCATTGCTATATCTTTTATAGGTAATTCATGTTCGAAGTCGTTTAATAGTGCCTTCAGTCTTACGTGCATTGGTTTGATTTGTTCGTTTTTTCTCGGTTTGTTTATAAATTGCTTCCATCCACCATTCTGTAGTATACCTGGTTCGATTTCTTGCTGTATGATCATTGCGGTTAACTCTACGTTATTCATGAACTGTTTGTTTGGAATTTTGCTTGTCGATAGGCTCATTAGATTATATACGAGATATGAGAGTGCCATTAATCGATATTCGTCATCATCCGTATTTGTGAGCAATTGGGCGACTATTTGTCTCATTTCTTCCCATTCTAATTTCATCGTTTTAGTTTTCTCCTTGATCAGCTTCGGAATTATGCTAGATACGGTGTACCATAGTTGTTTGGCGTCCTCACTTGCTCGATTCCTTTGCCATAACCTCCTTAGTGGTTGGCTGGTGATTATTAGCATATCCGCTAATAATTCTCTTATCCATTCTGTTCCGCTTTCCTCTCTGGGGTGGGTTTTTCTCATCTCGTATGCTATTTTTTCCAGTTTATCCAACCTTGTCATCCATTGCTGTTGTTTGGATTGGTCTCTGATTTTTGGTTCCCCGTTTTCGGTTGTCAGTTTTGCCTACCTCTTGGACGTTTCTCCATGATGTGCCTGTTTCTTTTGTTGTCCCGTTTTCCGTAATGTTCGTTAGGGTTATCCTTGGCTTTCCTTGTTTTGTTCTCTGAGCCATTCGTCCCAATCTTGGGTTAGATATACATCATCCTTTGCTTCGTGAGTTTGTGTTATACACTTTTTCATTGGTGTGAAGTCTTTATCCTCAATATCCATTTCGATTATCATTTCTTCTATTTCGTCTTCTTTTGTTCCTTCATTTGATGATAGCTGGTTGACGGTTGTTCTCTTTGGATGTCTGGTAGCTTTGTGGGTGTTTTATTACTAGCGGTGAGAGCTCCTCTTCCTCGTCTGTATTTTCATTCAAAATCATTACTTCATCTCCTTCGAACATTTTTGGGGTTTCATTTTTGTCTCCTCCCATACTGGGCGTGCTCATACTTGCTTTGATAGGTTTTGGTTTTATCTCTTTTCTTTTTAACGGTATTCCCAATGTTTCTGCCATTTTCAAGGGGTTTATTTCTCCCATCACCATTGGCGTTACTCCCACTTCCAACATATTATCTAGTGATCGTCCATGGAATTGTAAATGGAATGGAGTTTCATATGCTAATTTTCTTTTTACTTCTTTTATTTTTGCTGTCGGATGAACTTCTAGTTCTTCTGATGTTTGATCGGGGTAGAGTACTTTTATTTTATATTTTCCTTGCGGTTCTTGTGCCCACTCTCGGTGTTTCCATTTGCGTATTACTTGGTCGAATACTTCCGGACACCATTCATTTTTCCTTCTATATTCTTCGATCTCTTTTACCAATTCTCTCAAGTTCTCGAGGTTTTCGCCATTTTCTGCCATATATTTCGCATGCGTCGTTGCTGCTCGTCTCTGGCTCCTTGCCCCTTGCTGTAATATTTCTATTAATTTTTCGCAATGATCGTTTTCTAGTTTTATTTGTGCTTCGTCGATATCTACTGGTTGGGGTCTTTGTTTCTTCATTACGTTTATTTTTCTATATTCGTTTTCGGGCATCATTTTATTTTCACCTTCCTTCGTTCTGTGTTTCGGGGTTTCTCCTTCATGATTGTTAATCTTTTCTCCCTCTGATGGCTCTTCTTCTACTGCTCCGGGTTTTAGTTCCCATCTTTTTTCTTGTTCATTCCATTGTTTCTTCCATGGAGTTGGTTTACATTCACTCGTATCTAATTCACTGAGTTTCTCTTTTAGACGGTGATCCTTTCGCCATTGCCGATAGATTTCTATAATTCTCTTGGACTTTTGGTGGCCTTCTTTTTCCACTTCGTCCATCTCCTTCCACGTGGTATCTGTTCCCCATCGTGCTTCTTCCATTGGTACTATTCTGATTTCTTGGTCATCGTCCCATATTCCCAACTCGTATAGATATGTTTCATCTTCTTCGTGTAGATAATGATGAAGGTATTTTACGGCTACATCTTCTATCATTCCATCTTCACTTTGATCCTTTGTTTGTTCCATGATCATTTCGTTGATAATTTTTATTAACTCGTCTACTCGCGTTTTGTTATTTATTTTTAACGTTATCTGTTCCTCGTTTGGTAACTTTACTTTTATCTTCAATTCTTTTGCTTTCTCTTTTCCTATTCGGCGAGTTCCGTATCTTCCAATTAATGTCGTATTCTTATAATTGGCGTGTCTGAGAATCACCGTGTCTCGCAAGTTTTCTATACATACTTTCATTTCTATTGGTCTGAGATACATTAGTATTTCCCAGTTCTTGTGGATTTGGTCTATTATTTGTGTGATTAATTTTTCTCTGTTTTTACAAAATATTCTCTTGGTTGCTCCTTGTAGGTTCTTTTTGATATTGATTTCGAACTCATTTTTCGCGTATTCTGCCCATAATCCAAAATCTGGTACTGTTTTTTCTTTTTCTAGAGTTACGTATGTTGGTTTACCCGGCCATATTAGTGCATCTACTAGATGTAGGTCTGGTTTTATTAACCATCCATTATGGTATAAGTTATCATTTTTCTTGGAGCTTCCCATTCTTTCTTTTATCCAATCGAATATTTCATCGGTGTTTGGCTGTTTAATCCAGATACGTTCTATGAAGTCCGGCGTTTGCATGAGTATTTGAAACTTCGTTATATCTTCTAATTTCTGTTTCTCTATATATGCCTTTACCCGTGGTTTCTCCTGTTCGGGTATCACGTCTCCTTTCGATCCCCTCGAGTTGTAAAATGTACCTCATGTATCTCCTGAATATTTCATTGTTGATGAATTCCTCGTTTATTAGTGTTTCGGGTATGGTTTCAATTAGTTCTTCTATTGATTTTAGTTCCCCTTCTGTTGGTGATAATGGTCGATCTGAGATCCATCGATTCATTGGTTTTATAATCTGTTTGTTTTGTTCCTCGTTCTCAGATGCTTGTAGTGCTTCTCCCATTAAACTACTGGTTTCACTTATTTCTCCGTCTTCCGGTGATGAGTCTCTGATGTTCCGTAGCATATTTATTCGTAAGTTTCTTTTTGTTTTTACTTTTATCAATCCTCTTGGTGGTATTCCGAATTCTTTTTCCATGTTGCTGATCGATTTCTCTATTATATTCCGTTTTAATTCGGAATTTCCATTTGTCTGTTTGGTTGTTATCGTTGTCCCATTTTCGTTTGGCTGTTCGTTCTCGCGAGTTATCCTTTCCTTGATTTTTCCGAGTAGTATTTTTTGTGTTCTCCGTTTATCTGCTTTAGTTGGTCTGAATGTTTCATCTGGTTCGGTTTGATTCCCTCCTGGTTTTTCTGGTTCTGGTTTCGCGAGTTTTTCTCTCGGTAACTTTTTATATATGTTGTAACAGTATTGCTCTTTGACATCTTTAATCATTCTCATCATATTTATTCTTGGCGGATTGTCTTGTCGTTGCTTGAATCTTTCTTGTCTCACTCGTTCCTCTTCCATCTGTAATTGTTGCCAATCCTGGGCGTGTTGTTGTTGTGTCATTTCTGTTTCTCTATTTCTTACATTTTCAACTCTTTGCATCATATGGATGTTTGATTGTTGTTGTTGTGATTGGTTCGTTCGCATCATTTTTGCCATCATATCTTTAAGATGTGATATTTCCTGCATCATATTCACTTGTTTTGTCTGTTCGACGTTTGGTTGTCTAGGTGCCAATTGTACATAGTTATTATTCCTTGGTGGTCCCTGATTTTGGTTGTTGCTTCCCCTGCACTTGTTGGCTACGTGACCTTGTTTTCCGCAGTTAAAGCAGGTTCTGGTTTCGCATCGATTGATATTATGTCCTTTTTTCCCACATCTACCACATGGTACATTTTGATAGCATTCGCTTTCCCAATGTCCAATTTTTCCACACGTTCTACATTGTTTACTTTGCGTTGAATTATTTCCGCCGTTGTAGTTGGTTCTTTGGTTATTATTATAATTATTGTTTGGACGGGTGTTATTTGTTCTTTGCACCGGAGGTTTAAATATTTGATGAGCTCCTGTATAAATTGATTCATTTTTGCACCGTTTTGTTCGTTTTCCTCCGTTTTTAATGCCATTGTTGCTATCATCGATTCATCCTGCATAAGGGCGATTTGTGATGGTAGTGTATTTCTGCTTGATTTGCCCTGGCTACTGCTTCATCTAAAGTTGTTAACATCTGCATTCCCACTGCAGATCTCAGTTCTGGTCGTCTTAATCCATCTACAAATATGCCGATCAAGTGAGCTTCGTCTAATTTTCCGTCGGTTGCCGTTTTTGCCAATCTTCTGATTTCGCTCGCGAACATCGTGTTCGACTCTCCATGTCTTTGTTTTCTGTTAAATAATTCTTGTATTCCTTGGTTTGTCAGTTTTGCTACTCCAAATGTTAGTTTTAAGAATTCTTGGATCTCTTTCCAATTATTCAGCGGTTTTCCTCTTTCTTTTGCTTCCAGGAAGATATCCAGTGCGCTGTCACATAGGTATAGTGGCATTCTAGTTTTTACCATATCGTTTGTCCATCCACAAACTTCTACATATACCCCAAAATTCCTTAGGAACGTGTTCAGTTTATTGGCGTTCCCGTTGAACGGTTCTCCTCGGAATTTTTCCCGATATTCTCTAATTGTTTCGTTCGCTGTTGGCAGTTTGTTTGGTTCGTTTCCGTCTTTTTTATTTGGGTTTCCGTTATTTTCGGCCATATTGTTTTTGTTTGTTGTTTCCGGATTATTTGATTGATTTCTCGCCTTATTTGGTACGGTTTGTTGTTGGATTTCTATGTTTGTTCCTTGCTGATTGTTATCCTCGTTCTTGTTCGCGATATTTGTTTGACTCGTGGTCCTTGTTAATTCTTGGTTTTCTTTGTCGCCTGATCCCTGGCTGTTGGAATCGATGTCTTCGAGTGAGTTAGCTCTGTGTAATTTTCTCGCGATTGAGGTTGATCTTGATTTCTTGGCGCTTTTTCCTGAGAGTAGGTAGCTATTACGCGATCGTAACGTTGTTCTTTCCTCGATATCTTCGGTTTGGGTGGTTTCTTTTACTTTGGTGGATTTGTTGCGTCGGGGCCTGTTGTCTGTCGTCTCGTCTGTAGTTTTGTCCGTAGTCGGTTCCTTTGGTTGCGAATATTTCACTGAGTTTTGATCTGTTGTCGAATCCTTGTTATCGTCGCGTATTTGTCGCTTCGATACCTATACTTGATTGAATATCTTGTTTTATTTGTATTTGTGGGTATTTTGTTGATTTGTTTGTATTGGTTGTGAATTTGTCTACGTTGAATGCTTTGATTGCTTTGATTGCTTTGATTGCTTTGATTGAGTTCTAGAACGAAAAAATGAACCGTGTAGCTTAATCCGCTTACACGCTTTCAATCTTTCGAACCGCCTCGAATAAACACACGGGTTTATTTATTATTTTATTTTGTTATCTCTTTTTGTTTGCCTATCTTTTCTCATTATTATTATTTTATCGCTATGTTACTATTTTATTCATCATTCCTTTTCTTAGTTTGACCACCATATCGATTTAGCTATAGTACCCATAATTATAATAATTCATACTTCCCCGGTGTTATCCCGTTTAGTATAATTCCCATACGTTTGTTTTTCCCTTTTGACTCATTTTACGTCGATTTTTAGTTATCTATAGGGGGTAGTAACAATTATCTATATGGTCGTAATAATTATCTATTTATAATAAGTCGTTCGGCTTTGCCGTTTTCCCAGATTCTATTACCCCCCTGATTTTATTCTGTTTACTATGCGTTTCGCATTCCCTTTTATTTATACTTATATAATTTTATTTCCCCTTTTCTTTCTTATCTTTAGTCATTTTCTTCATTCTACTTCTATTTCCATCTTGTCCCGTTCGGTTTCTTCTTTTTATTCTTCCCTTTCGTTTTCTTAATCTATCTTCCTTATTTTTATTGTCTTTTATTTATATTATCTTCCGTTTTCTTCGTCTATCAACTTCGATATCGTTATCTATTACCGTTTTTATACAGCATATTCTCTCCTCCGTGCACGGGTATTATTTATTTTATTGATTCCTTTTGTCTTTTTTCTCGTTATTTCTTTTCTATCATTTTCGATTACTTAATTTTTATCCTTTTTATTCTAATCATGGATCATGTCTTTTTATCGCATGTCCTTTCTAATTTCCATTGAGATTATACTCCGTTAATGCACAATTCTTTTACTCCGTATTGAGATGGTATTTTATTCTTACCCATCTCTTTTCATTTTTCCGAATTATATCATATCTAATTTATATCTTTTATTTTCTACGATTGAGATCAGGTTCCGTTAATACCTGTCTCCGAGTTGAGACTGTGTTCCGTTATTACACATCTCATGGGGTTCATGTTCCGTTAATACATGTCCCTTATATGAGATCAGGTTCCGTTAATACCTGTCTCCGAGTTGAGACTGTGTTCCGTTATTACACATCTCATGGGGTTCATGTTCCGTTAATACATGTCCCTTATATGAGATCAGGTTCCGTTAATACCTGTCTCCGAGTTGAGACTGTGTTCCGTTATTACACATCTCATGGGGTTCATGTTCCGTTAATACATGTCCCTTATATGAGGTCAGGTTCCGTTAATACCTGTCTCTGAGTTGAGACTGTGTTCCGTTATTACACATCTCATGGGGTTCATGTTCCGTTAATACATGTCCGTTATTCTTGATTTAGCCCTTATTATGCTGCTGATTCATCCTTTCCGTACTAATTGATATTGCGTTTTCTTGTCGGCTTCATAATCGTTCCTCTTTTATTTATTCTCTATTTGAGTTCATTAATTATTTTCTCTTTATTATCACTTCCATTTCTTCAACTTATTCCTTTGTCTATTTCCTATACGCGCGTTTCTCTTTCTGCCTCTTCAAGAGTTCTTCGCCTACCCCCCAGATTTAAAATACAACACGGCTTTGTTGATCCACCACTGCAACGGTAAGGTGATCAATCTTACCACAGTGGCTTCTCAACTGGGCAAAACTTGTCGACAGTTCGTCCTATATCTCTCTTCTGGGTGATCGGTTATCCCCCTCCCGATTTGGATTTTTAATCGTACTACCCCGAGGGTAGCTCAAGGTATTTTCCCCTATACCTTATCTCTGGTGTGCATAATGTCTCATTCTACTTCTTTTTGCTTTTTGTTTTTACTTTTGTATATATATATAATTATTCATATATTTTATATATAGATATATGGGTAGGAAAGGGAATAACTAACTAATCATTTATTTCGTAACAGGTTTACTCGTAATACACCGTCACCTTTTCCTCGATATCAATTTTACAAATTATACAAACAGTCATTGGTTTAGCACATTTTTGACAATAGCAGAAATGTCCACATGGGAGTGTCAGCACTTTAATTCGCTCAATTTGGCAGATGTAGCACTGGTGTAGTGGTGCTATCTCTCGTCGTATTATGCTCTGTATGGCGTCAGGTATTGTTTCAACTTGTTGCTCTATTGCGTGATATTTTATGTTTATTTCTGGGTTGTTTACTCTTTCTCGGTACCAGTCGTATTGGTTCTCTGTCTCCGCTGTTTGCATTAGTCCTAATGTTGTTCGGGTGTTTTCACGGCTTATTATTTGTGGGTTGCTTTGCCTTGCTCTGTTTATCTGTTTCATCTTTTCCACTAGCTGTTCTACTGAGTTTATTTCAATGTTCAAGAAGTCTTGTAACTGGTTTAATTTCTCGTTATAATGGTCCATTTTCTACAAAAATTTTATTATTAATTTAATGGTTTTATTATTCTATTATTAATATTTAGTTTATTGGTTTTGTTGCCTCATTCTTTTATTATTTTCTTTTATTTGGTAATTGAGTTGCTAATTCTATTCTATCCATTTTATTTCTAATTTTATTATCCTTCTATTTTAAATTATTAATATTTTTATTCTATTGATTTTTAATTCTATTTTATCCCTTTTATAGTTAATTAGTTTATTTTTATGATACGTTTTTATTTATTTCCATTAATTTACAAGGTCGTCTTCATGTTTTATTTCTGTAATTTAGTTGGATAATTTCAGGTATTCTCGTGATTTTCTCTCCGATTTGCGTCCCTCTTACTTTTCTTTTGTTAATACGATTTTTATCTTACTCTCGGCTAGGGATTTATTTATACTTTCTCCGTTGGATTTATATTTCCCTGGGTTTCTATTTTTCTATTTGCGAGAGGTCTTAATTAAACACATCCCGGCTGAGACCCCAAAAATCATGTTGGACGCACAGGAGTTATTAAATTTCGTTATTTCACTCATTATCTGTTGGGACTTTCATCATTTCTAACTAGGGGAAAAGCTCCTAATGCGTCGCACGATTTTATTAATCACTGTGTGCCCGTGATCGGGATCACGTTGGTACTGCACACAATGACCGAACGCCCTTCGAGCAGGTGAGCGTTATTGCCAGCGCTACTCCTCGAAGGACCCTCGTCTTTCCCGAGCTATTAGCTGCCGCTAGAAGGACTTATGCTATTACCCATGAGTTGATCCTATCTTTAATCCCCCGGAGAGAAATTCATGGTCATTATCCAGAACTCACATCAAGTTTCCGAATTTTGTACTTCTCATCTACACTCCCTTTTCCCACGGGTCAATTTATTCGATTTAATTTAATATGAAGACAAAAATTAGAGAGGAAAATTGTATTATGGAAACCTAATTAACTAAAACTAAAAAGAAATGGATCACAATTGTCAATAGCCAGTTATAAACGATGCACAGAAATCCTCGCGATCTTCTACATTTCGTCAAGATTTTCCCGCCTTCTCGTCAATCTTCCCCGTCGATATCAGTGGGAAAGTACTTCCTCTTCGCCGGTCTATAAGGAGGGGGGCGTGCCTGACGGCAGGTGTCCTCTCTACGAGTCGACGGACCCGCTATTTCTTGAGAAGGAGTATCAGGAGGCATCTCGCCCGTGAGGATAGCTACATCCTCTGCTCCGAGTCCTAATCTGTCGAGGATTTGCGAAACTGGGAAGGGGGTCGGATCTTCGTCCACTAGGTCGATGTGGACGGACGGGGCAGGTGATCGAAACACAACATCCGGGGCATAACATATGTCCGGGTCGAGTTCCGGGAGTTCAAATTCCACATAGGGAGGTGGTAAATCTTCTGTTCGACCCAAGATAGGGGTGCCTCCTATTTCTCGAGCGAGTTCTTCCTCTCGACGCCGGCGATCGCGGCGTCGCCGGTTCCGATTTGGTCGTCTACGAGTCGTGGTAGGAACGGGGGTCTCCCTGACCTCGGTAAGTTGCTGAGGGAGAGCTGGCAATTCCGGTAGGGTTCGGATTTCCGGAGCTATCGAATTAGCGGCAGGAGGAAACGAGAGAACGTCAGTCACTGGGAGATGGTGAGCCGGAATTATGCCCAATTGGCTTGCTCTGATGCTCCCCGGGACGTGAGCCTGGAGCTCCACGTCCGTGAACGCGCGTCGTAATGCGATTGATTGCTCTTTGATAAGTAATCGTTGGGTACGGGATTCCGAGATCAACTCATCTCGCGCCCGAGTAAGGCGTTCTATCTTTTGCCGTAGTACTTTGACGGTATCGGGCGGGGCCCAGGTACCTTTCACGCGTTCATACTTCGCTTTGAGTTCACTATGCGCTTGTTTTAACTCCTCGTATTGATGACGAATCGCTATGATAGAAGGAGGAAGACGGGGAATCCGGGGAAGATCATCTGGCTTGTCCTGATTATTTGCATTCATCCTAGGAAAAGAAAAAGGAAAATAAAAATTAAAATAAGAATGAGAGTCGTTGAGAAGGGACAGCGATGATGATTAGTACAAAATCCTCGGGAAGGGGTCGTTGATGGAGGTTATGTAATCCTTATTCCCTGTTCGTCGTGAAATTTGAGGTTAGGGTCGGGCTTACTAGAATTATCGGCGTCGAGTCGGCTCCTATCGGACAACAGTTACTTCATTAAATGGACGGGATGTCGGCCAAATGTCCATCCCACTGGCATTCGTACTCCGTGGTTTTGGATTTCGGCGTAATGTCGGATTTACGGTATTAGTTTATTGCCATCTCATAGGGGTGCTACTGGTCGAGCGTCTTTGATCAGATCATGTATTCATAAAGTTGGAGAAATTTTCTGCCTACCGTAGTAAGTCGTGCACCTACTATGGAGTCGACGCGAATTCGCGGGTCGTCTCCGTCATTATCGAACAAACCAAAAGAAAATTTATTTTCTCGTTGCTAACCCGTTTCATTAGTTATTCGTTGTTTGGGGTTAGAATACAATGGCATAACCCTTCCGCATAGTTGAGGTGGATATTATTCTAAGAAGCCGAGTGCGTCTAAGCGCGAATTATTATTAAAATTTGGATATTTTCTGGTCATTTAGCAAGTAATTCATTTATTTAAATTTGATTTTTTACGATATAATTTGATTTAACAATCTGATCAGGTAGATAGATTCTACGTGCCAATTGCTTCATTTGAGTGGGCCGACGCGTGTTTGTGAGAGAGATATTTTCGGTTTAGTAAATTTGGTCACTGAACGTATTGATTAAGTGGTTGTTTAACCGTGCGTGATAGTCATTATCGATCGTGGATCATGGATGTTGATTTGTTTTGTGCATCTTAGTGTATAGTAAGGTCGTCTGAAAACCATTTCACATTTTGCAGCTTTCCGGCGGAGCGAGGCCTAATGAAGTACTAGAGGTCAGTGATATCAAAAATTTTATGTGCCGACACTCTCATGCAATGATACATCTGTGTCTTAATCAGATCTACATTTCATTACTGTTACGGTCGTTTATTTGGTTTCCCTACCGTCGTGCTCTATTCGCAAACTTTTCCAGCGTTGTAATTATGATAATATCTTACCCCTGCTACCCATTACTTAATTTCCCTGTCCGACAATAGACAAAAAGCTGTCTGTTTCGTTCACGAACGTCCCTAAAATTCCCCCTCACTCTACTGTCGCATCTTCCCTGAATTTAGTTCGACTCGTTCCGGCCACGTATTTCAGTAGCCGCCCCGAGTGTACAACGGCGCCCTGCGTAGCGGTCCTGTGCATTTATTCGCCAGACCCGACTGCGGACTGCCGAGGGGTCCACGAGGCATGACCCGCGAGCACAACTAAGGGTTTTCACCCACTAGCCGGCCCGAGATCCGTCCCATGGACCTTCTATTCCAATACGGTATTATATAATAAATTGAATGGGTCGGACTATAGATATGGATATAATTAAATAACATGATAATTAAGTAACATGAAATAGAATGAGACCTTTAATTTTACGGAAAACAGTTACAATATGAACATATAAAATTACAACATTACAAACAAATTCCTTACTTCCAAAAGATTTTCAATAGTTGTTACAAATTTGCACAAAAGTTTTAACAGATTTTAAAGGTTATTTTAAAGGTTAAAAATTATGAAATTCATCACTGTATTTATACTATTTGCATGCATGTGTGCGACCAATAGGTGATTTTTCGCCATTTTTAGGGCTTTTTATTTATTTTATTACTTAAGATTTATTTTTATTATTTTTTGTATATTTTTCTTTATTTTTTCATATATAATTCAGTTTAGGTTCGAATTTTATTTTTACTGTTATTTTTTGATAATATTATTTTTGCCCTTTTTTATTTGTTTTCTGGTCGCCGCTTCTGCCTATGTTTTTTCTAAACCTTATTTTGCAAGGTTTTGGCAGTTTATTTTATTTTTTATATGTTTCCTTCTGCAGCTGCCTTGCTTTTTCCTGATTTTTATTAATTATTTGTTTTATTTAGTTTTGTTATATATTTATTTTGTTTTTAATTAATATGTTTTTCCATTAATTTTTAATATCTTGGTGCGGTGCATGTCTGTGCAGTGATTCCTTCCACAACTTTTTCACTTTTATTTTTGTTTAGATTGTGGCTCTGAGCCCAACATTACTTTAAAATAAATAAATACATACATTTTTTCTTAACCTCAGAATCCGAGTGCCCAATTGTCATTATTTGGGGGACATCATTAACATCCCCAATTGCAGTGGGTGCATAAGATTCATGAACAACATCATCTACATTAACATCCCAAATAGCAATGGGGTTATCATCTTCAATACTAATAACATCCGAATCCGAATCTTCAATGATTTGACAAGAGTTTTCTAGAAAAATCAGTAATAAACACTAATAAAATAATATATAAATTACCATTGTCGAAAACATTGGAGACATCGATAAGATCTTCTTTCTCCGTAATAATAAACCAATCTAAATTATCTAGTTTAATAATAAAATAATCTAATCATTAATAATATGTTTTACCATTGTTGATTTTGCTTGTTAACAGAGATCTTAAAATATTGTGAGTTGAGGCATAAATATTTGAACTATTTCCAGTAGTATCGAATTATCCTGCAAACTTGAATCCGTTGGGGATCTGGGTACAGCTACCGTAGAACCAAACGGTACGTCCCTTTCTGGTTTCGCTTGATATTTGCTTTTCAATGGCACGATATACCATCTTATCTCTGAGCAAGGTATTTACTTCAATTGTTCTGCGTCGGTCTTGATATTGGGAAACTAGGTGATTCATCTTTAAAAAATAAACGATTAAACATACTTTCAGATATACTGATAAGCCATTACTGGCGAAAAACACATGCGTAAATCTCGTTTTACGAGGTCTAATTATGCTTAACCTTATCGCTTTACTAAGCTGACAGGTATAGATTTTAAAATATATATAAATATGAATATATAATTTTATGGCTAAAACGTTCTGTAATTGTCATAAGTACGTCCTCGGCATTCTTTCAATCTCGCTCAACAACTGCCGGAAGTAGAATTTTGTCCAAATATCCATGACCAATATGGTGATAATCAATGGTCCGACTTTAATTATTATGACCCATACCACTATGGGTAGTTTTCCAATGTGCGTTCCAGATTCGGCCCTTGAACACATGTATCAAGCTTGGTTTTACCTACTGCTCCTAAGTGAAAGTATAATCCTATCGGATAAGCTTCAACCCCAAGCGATCTTTGCTAGTTTTTGAGTTTTTAATTTAAAAACTTCCTGTGGTTCCTGTGAGGATCAACAGACATCACAACACATGGGCCTGGTGAGCATCACTCTCATTTCTTCAACTGATTTCATTCTCTTTTATTATTTTTAATGGTTGTTAATGCGGAAAACACTAGTTCGTATAAATAAGAAGTAGAAAATTGCAGTAATATAACTAAAGCTTTCTATGCAATATGTGGATATTCATCCTTTATCCAAAGCCAAAATGTATCATTTTCAACTTCTTTGTTTTAATTTTAAATTTCCATTATTTCTTAATTCAATTAATTCCTTCTGTTCCATTAGATTCAGTTTTGATTGGTATGATGCTTTTGCAATGAATGGGTTTTTTACCCACTCATATTCTTCAGTGCAAAAGTTTTGTAAATAATACTGAATATGTTTTAATAATACTTGAAGATGTTCACGAATCAATGGTGTTATTTTCTTATTATTCATTGTAGAAACATGTGAAAACATGGTTACATTACCTTTCGATATCATGGTTAGCCATAAGTTCAATTTTTCCTTTAAGGATTTGATCTTGTCCGTTGAAGACAGAATATTTTCATATTTCCCTTACAGGCTGGAGTTGACCTTATTCAAAATTTCAAAAATATCAACTAAATATACCAATTTAGAACACAGATTATGATCTTCAAATAGTATACAAAATTCTTGTTGTCCATCACTATATAAGAAAGAATGCATTTTATTTTTCAGTTCATAAACCCGCGATAAAAATTGGCCTCTGGACAACCATCTTGATTCTGTGTGAAGAAGAAGATTAACACGATTTGCACCAAGTTCCTTTTGCAAATAAACGTGACTTAAGGGATCTCATTTTTACTGCATCTAAAACATTTTTTAAATCATTATTGATTGTTTTTCGAATGAGAACTTCACGATGAAGAAAGCAATGTGATGTTATAATATGAGCATTAATATTCTTAACTAAAGCTACAAATCCTTTAACTGAGCCAACCATTGATGGTGCACCATCTGTACTAATTCCTACACATTATTTCCAACTTAAATTATGAGTTTCTAAATAGGAATTTAAAACATTATCTTCACCTCTTGTTGTTTTTTCAAGTTCTTTGCAACAAAAAAATTAGTTTATTATTTTTTTATCATAAAAAAACCGGATAATTGCAAGTAGTTGGACCTTTCCTCCGATATCAGTTGATTCATCTACCTGAATTGTAAAAATTTCACTTTTATAGATTCAATTACATTTTCTATACCTGCAGACATATCACAAATTCGTCTGCTAATTGTATTATCAGAAATGGGTATTTTTTTAACTTCGTTTTCTGCATCATCACCAAAAAGTCTCTATACTATAGCACAATAGGCAGGAAGAATAAATTTTTCTGCATCAGTGTGTGACTTCATTTTTTTGCAATTAGTTCAGCTACTAAATAGCTGGCTTCTTGAGTTTTATCAGAAATTTTAATCATTTTACTAAAACTTAAACTTTGTTTCATTTGTAGATCTAAACATCTTTCAAAATACTCTCTAGATTTGTTAATATGATTACTATTTCCACTCCTTCATTGGACAATGTATCACCGCAAATAATACAATTTGGACTAGGATTACCAATTAAATTCTAAATTTAAGTAACTATCCAAATACAAGTGAACCTTTTTCTTCCTTTTCAAAGCCATATTACCTGAAGAGGAAACAGCCATAGATGTTTCTTCTTTATTTATACTTGCTCTTTCTGGGTATTCACTATGATGACCTGGATCTAAGTTCTTGCTAATGCTTTCATCACAGTCGTCTTCATGTCTTCTTTTCTTTGTAATAAATTTGTTCATTTTGAATTTAGGGTAAACTGAAAATTTTAATATTTACTAAATATTATATTTAATATACATAACGTAAATATTAAATATAAACTTAAAATTTTAATTAATACTTTTCTTAATAAATTATTAAATAGAATAAATATAAGTTCTTATTTTTTTGTTATAAAATTTGCAAAATATCGATTAAAAATATGAAGAACTATAAAATGTATTAAACTTAGATTTTTTTGTCGAATTTTGTATATTTCCTTCGTCCGAAAGTTTTTAAAATTTCAAGATCTCAAAAAAGTTACCCCCAATGACCGAAACAATGAATTTCTGAGATTAACCGTTAAAATTTATGTAAATTCAACAAATTCATTTTTGTGGACTTTGTCGTTTCTTATGTCGATCAATTGTTCCTGCTCAAATATCGACAAATTAGAAACATGAACAACAAATGGATTCAGAACCCACATATAATTTTGTATATCAATGGATGGAAAATATTTCAAAAAGGATTCTTGAAGATTTGCAAACGTTTTCTGGATTTCGGTTGAAAGTTGATCTCTTAGTTTGCAGCCAATTGGTATTATGTTTTCTTTCGCCTCCTGAAGACTCAAATTGAGGTCATTCAGTTTTTGGAATAGATCGTTGAGGAAAATAATTTTAACCACCATTTTTCATCGTAAATGACTTCGAACTCTTTGTCGGTCTCTAGAAATGTCTGAATTTCATTGCGCAAAGACACGACATGAGATAACAGTATGGAAAAGCAAACAATTATATTCTGAATCCATTGCCTCACATAAGGATGCAAATATTCTTGAACGAAGGGGATTATCCTTGATGTAGTTCACAACTTTGACGACTTGAATCAAAGCAATCGAAAGTGAATCTGGTAATGATTTCGAGACTAGCACTTCCCGATGAATCATACAATGAACGATGTTGAGGTTTCAATTTTGTTATGTTTGTAATTGGGTAGAAGATTTTATTTCTTGCTGTAGTTCGAAAATCAGTCTCTTCTTGTCCTTTTGACGAGGAAATTCGGGACTGCATGCATAGGCTTATATTTCTGAGGACAAATAGCTGCATGAATTCTGGACATTTCAGAAAGGACATTGTTGGGTTCAGAATGATTAGTGTTAGTAGGTAGTTAGTGGCACTCTGCAATACAAAAAAAATAGGGGGAGCAGGGGTTTATTTACAGATTAAATTCGAATTATCTTGATTACATAATGATGTAATCAACTTAATTAATTTTGTGTGTATTAATTTTTTTTCGAAATTTTTGTGTATTTTTTTTCGAAATTTTTTTCGAGTTTTTGGCGCGATTTTTTTTTTAAATTCAAATTTATTTTCGAATTTATTTTCAATATTTAAAATAAAATTTTTTAAGTATTTCTAATTAAAATTTTTTCAGTTTAATTTTATCAATGTAGTTTTTATATAAGATTTTTAAAATATGATTTTTATATATAAATTATATATGATTTTAAGTAGAATTTTCAGTATAATTTTATCGATGAATTTTTATATACGAATTTTTAAGATGAAATTTTTTCAGTATAATTTTTAATTTAAAATATAATTTTTCAAAGTAATAAATTTTTAACATAATTTTATAATGAAATTTTTTATACAAGGTTTGTTTTCAGTATAATTTTATCGATGAATTTTTTTAGTTTAATTTTTAAGATAAAATTTTTAGGATAATTTTTACAATGAGATTTTTTATACAAGGTTTATTTTCAGTATAATTTTATCGATGAATTTTTATTTATGATTTTTAAAATATGATTTTTATACATAAGTTTAAATTATATATGATTTCTAAGTAGAATTTTCAGCATAATTTAATCAATGAATTTTTTTTATACACGTTGATAACTATCAAAGAAATTTAGCTTTAACATAATAATAATAATAATAATAATAATAATAATATTAATAATAATATTAATAATAATAATAATAATAATAATTCCACCAATTAAAATTTTTATAAAAACTCTAAAAAAACTATAAACACATAAAATAAACTCGTAAAAGATCAAAATGTATTTACATCATCACAAATCTGCTTATAGTAAGCTCTTCTTAGCTCAGCCAACAAAATATGTACAACTTCCTTCTTCTTGTAGTCTCTGTAGCATCTGCATCTAAATGGACAAGTCAACATTGAGGGATCTGCACAAACAATACAGTCTTCTAAACATTTCAAACCAGATCCTTGAACTGATTCATAGTGCATACGCACAATTTCTTCAATGTTGATTCCTGTCATTTGATAGATCCGTGTAGCCAAGTATTCAGGAGCACAATAGGAAAGTTTGTTTTTCATATTCGGAAACAGTTCTTCCATCTTTATCAGAATTGTTTCGAATACGTATGCTTCTTGCTCGTCGATCATTTTTTAATTTTTACAATCGTCAGAATTGAATCTATTTAAACACAATCAGTGCTTAATAAATAATCTAGTATTTCTTCGTCGGTATTAAGATTATTAATTTTTGATTTTATAAAATTAAATATTTCTTGTACTAGACTGTTGTATTCCAGTGTTTTTATTCCCATGACAACGACTTTACCGCTTGCAAATACATTCACACAAAGTGGATTATACTTGACAAGTCTTAATGCAGGAAACAATTCCGGTTCGTAAATGTTTTCTGTTTTTGTAGACAAATCATACAAGTTGATTCGACAACCCATGTCAATATTCAAAGATAATGATTGAATTTGTAAATCTTGAATCTGATATTTGAGATCTTTTTCCTGTAATGGTCTTTTACAACCCATTACTCTGCATTTTCCACTCTTGAAGAATAAGATTGGATATTTTCCACTTCGATCCACTACATGTTGAGGTTTTCCGGTCGGGGAACTTCATTCCAGTTACTTCACATTTTCCTCTATAATTAATATTACTAATCATTTTCTGATATCAAAATAAATGAATCAGTATATCAAATTATAAACAAATTAAATTAAATTAAATTAAATTAAATGGAATTAAGAAATGATGCAGTATAAGATTGGATATTTTCCACTCCTATCCACTACATGTTGAAGGATTGATGCCCCCTTTATTATTATTGATCAAAAATAAGGGCAGACCCCTTGATTTTCTTTTTTTTGAATTTTAATACATTTTTTAGCAATAATGAAGGATTGATGCCCCATTATTATTATTGATCAAAAATAAGGGCAGAATTTTCCAAATAGGTTTGATAATAGAATTGTTAATCTTGACTCCTTTAATAATTATCCGAATTTTATATTTTTTATTATCTTGTACTTGATCCTTCAATTGACTTTCACAATTAATAAATGAAAATTTTTCATTAAAATCCATTTCGTTATTCAACAAATGGAGTATATCTGAAATATTTTTTCGATCTTCCTCTTCAATATTTCCAATCATAATATTGTAATCATAAGCTTTTAAATTAACCGATTCCTAAAAAATAATTAATCAAATTAAATTAAATTAAAATAAACATTACTTTGAATGTATATGTAATAGGGAAATTTAAATAGTTCATACTGTATTGAAGGTATTGAACAGGAGGCTTAAATGTCATCCCAATAACAGCTGTTCTGTTTTCTTCAAGGAGTATTTCATATACTTTTGATATTGTTGCTTTTTCATCAAAACTATTTTTATTTATAGCAAATAAATGATTTTTATTGTTTGCATACATGCACATTTATTTTAATAATTTAATTAATTTTTATTTTATTACTAGGTAAATTATATCCTAATTATTGCCAATTAACTGTGCATAATAAAATAAAATGTCACAAAAAATGGAAGAGTATTATCGTAAAAAATACCATAATACAATTTATTTTATATGTCCCGTATGCATAACTTCCCAACCCATTCCCTATTTAGACTTTTATGACCACCATAAAAATCATTTGCGACAGTTTAATGTTAAAAAAATTAAATTATTTAAAAAACCTGGAGCAATTAAATTAAGCAGCAACCAAATTACCCCTATAAGTGAACCCATTAGTGAACATACAACAAATTCTATAAATAGTATTTTGGAATATTTAAATGATGATATTGGAATGGTGAATGAAACAATGGAATCAGACGAAATTGTTGAAGCTGACGAAGATAATGAAGCGGACGAAGCGGATGAAGAAGACGAAGCGGACGAAGATAACGGATCGACGGATTCATGGGTTAGAGCAGTTGAAGAGATTGAAGATATCGGATCGATGGATTCATGGGATGGAGAGATGGAAGAGGTACAAATGGGGCAAAATAACAATATACAAATAGGAGGAAATTTGCTTATAATCCAAAGTGATTTACGAGGTACACATAAAATAATTAGTATAGATACGACCAACTTGAACATTAAAGAAATTGTTTTTCCTATAGAGATAATAAACAAATTAAGAGAGATAATACATGAACTTAGTTATGTAAAAATTCAATTTGGAATAGAAATTGAATTTGAGAAAGATGGAGAAATAAAATTAAATAATATAAGCAACAGTGCAAGACCACTTACCCAATCATTCTTTGACGACAGTATACAAAAGATCAATGAAAAGATATCTTCAATAACAGAGTTAGGGAGTAGTTGGGTTATTAGAAAAATAACTGAAATTTACTTTATAGTAACAAAAATAAGTAACATCAGTAGGTTAAGTGGTAGAAGTTATATACAAACACCAAAACAATTGGCTAACAAAAACTGTATAACAAATGTAAAAAATAGTGATAATTTATGTTTTATCTATAGCATATTATCAATACTTAAAAAAAATGAGATTATTAGTCAGAATAGAAATAATATTTATAGTTACACAAAGTATCTAAATGAATTAAATTATGACCCAAATGATATGCCCATGAAATTAAATGGTATTCGAAAATTTGAGTCAAATAACGAAGGATTAATAATTAATATATTTAGTTATGATGAAACAGCAAAACCCGAACATGATGACTTTGTTTTAAAACATCCATTTTTAAACATAATTCATAGGTCCAAAATCACAGAAGGAACAATTATTAATTTATTGCTATTAAATAAAGGAGAACAATACCATTATGTAGGAATTACATCACTCAATAGGTTATTGAATTGTAAAGATAAAACAATAGAAAAAATTCGATCATTATGGTGTCATAGATGTTTGAATGGATTTAGAGATAAGAAATCAATGGACAAGCATGAGATGTTATGTATCAGAAATCAGTTAGGGACAACTTTATATACTTTCCCGGAAAATAAGTTTATTAAATTCACTGATTTGTCCAAAACTGTAACCCCACCATATGTTATATATGCAGATTTCGAATCAGTTTTGTCAAAGGATGACGTTCACCATCAAATACATTTACCCATTTCGGCAGGACTTTTGTTAATAAATAATTTTGATGGGAGTACAATATACAAAGAATTTATAGGTGAAGATTGTGAGGAACAATTTTTAAAAACAGTTGAAAAAATAGCAAAATATACTGTATTACCATATTATTATAAAATGGGAAATCAAACAATTAAGGAATTAACCAACATACAACAGATTCAATTTGATACATGTATAAAATGTTATCTTTGTTTGAAAGATATTGTGGATCCGGTGAGAGATCATGATCATTTTACTGGGGAATACTTGGGTGCTGCTTGCAATGAATGTAATATTAATAGAAAAATAAATAAAGTTTTACCAATTGTTTTCCCTAACTTTAAGGGATATGATATGCATCATATATTAAAATATGGATTGAGTAAATTTAAAAATTGGGCTTTAGGATGTATTCCAATAACATCTGAAAAATTTATTTCATTAATTGATCACTTGGGAAAAATTAGTGTGAGATTTATTGATTCTTATCAATTTGTAAATGATTCTTTAGCAAAAGCGGTTAAAACCTTGACGACTTTACCTTTGACTCGATCTGTTTTTACAGGGACTATAGTAGATGAAAAGGGAATCTTTCCGTACAATTTTGCAACTACTTTAGATGTTCTTCATGATACTTATGAATTACCCCCGATTTGGAAAGGTGTCACTGAGGCAGAATATGAAAAAGCTCTGCTTATTTGAGATGAAACTAATTGTAGGACTTTACTTGATTATATGAAAGTTTACCTGAAACTAGATTGTTTTCTTTTAGCAGACTTTTTTCAACAATTTCGAGCGAAATCAATAGCACACAATAGATTTGAACCTTTAAATTATTTTGGAATTCCTGGAATGTCGTGGTCTTCTGCTTTAATGTCCTTGGATGAACCTATAGAATTAATCACTGAAAATGAAATGTTTAGCTTTTATGAGGGAGGTATTAGAATTGGTCTTACTTTTGTTAATAAACACTATGTTAAAACCGATGAAAACACAGATTTACTATATATTGATATTAATAATTTATATAGTTGGGCTTTAAGTCAACCATTACCTTGCGGTGAATTTAATTGGATATTTGATGGATTTGATACAATATTATCTGATTATTTGACTTTGGATCTTGAATCTTTGTCAAATGGGTATACTCTTGAAGTTGATCTTGAGATTCCTTCGGAACTTCATGTTAAGTTAGATGATTTTCCAATTGCAGCTGAGAAAATGAAACCTGAGGGTTCAAAGGTTGAAAAATTGTTGCTGACTCATTATCCTAAATATAACTATGTAATTCATTGGCGATTATTAAAATTATACATGTCTCTCGGTGTTAAAGTGACACATGTTAATTGCGGAGTAAGATTCAAACATTCTAATATTTTTAAAAAGTATATTGACATAAACACTGAACTTCGAGCTAAAAGTACAAATACACTTGATAAAAATTATTATAAGTTGTTAAATAACAGTTTATATGGAAAAACTGTTGAAAATCTGAAAAAGAGAATGAATTTGCGTCTTTGTACAACTGTTAAAAAACTAGTCACTTATACTTCAAAACCAACTTTTAAAAAATCAATAAAAATTGACAATGATCTTATAGCTGCGATATTAAATCCTGATTCGATATGTTTAGATCGACCAAGTTATATAGGACAATCAGTGCTTGACTTGTCGAAACTTAGAATGTATGAGCTTCAGTATAAGGACTTGGAAAAATATCGACAACAATTTAATTGTGAGATCAATATAGTTGCTGGAGATACAGACTCTTTCTTCTTGGAGATTAAAAATTGTAAACTAGATGTTCTTTTGTCTGAAATGGTGAAGGATAATCTTTTGGATACATCTAATTACTCTTCTACTCATCCACTTTATTCTAAAAAACTTGATTCGGTCATTGGAAAATTTAAGGACGAAAGTAAGGGAGAAGGTTATGACGAATGGGTTTTCCTTCGACCAAAATGTTACAGTTTGTTAGGTAAATCTTCTTGTCTAAAAGCTAAGGGTATATCATTAAAGGATACCGATCTAACTCATAAATCTTATAAAGAGTGTTATGAGAAAAACTCAGTCTTTTCGGTACCACAATTTAGAATAGGAACAAAAAATCATGTACTTTATAGTTTTAAATATAGTAAAGTAGCACTTACAAATAGAGATGATAAAAGGGTTTGGGTGGGTAAAAATAAAAGTTTAGCATACGGGCATATAAATATATCTGGAGAAATTGACGTTGATGAAGAATTGTCGCTGATGATGAAATTATTGGAGAAATTGAATCAGGTGACGAAATTACAACAGATGAAATTCAGCAACCTAACTTTGAGGAAGAACTAATAGATATAGACGATGTGCAGTTCTCTGACGATGATGAAGAAGATGAAGATTTTTATTAAATAAAAATTATAGTATAAATTTGTTTGTTTTTATTTGTTGATTAATTTTTATTACATACTTTGTGGGTTTATTTTATGTGTTTATAGTTTTTATAGTTTTTTATAAATATTTTAGTTGGTGGAATTAATATTATTATTATTATTATTATTATTAATATTATTATTATTATTATTATTATTATTATTATTATTATGTTAAAGCTAAATTTCTTTGATCATTATCAACGTGTATAAAAAAAATTCATTGATTAAATTAAGCTGAAAATTCTACTTAGAATCCATATATAATTTAAACTTATGTATAGAAATCATATTTTAAAAATCATAAATAAAAATTCATCGATAAAATTATACTGAAAACAAACCTTGTATAAAAAATTTCATTATAAAATTATGTTAAAAATTTATTACTTTGAAAAATTATATTTTAAATTAAAAATTATACTGAAAAAATTTCATCTTAAAAATTCGTATATAAAAATTCATCGATAAAATTATACTGAAAATTCTACTTAAAATCATATATAATTTATATATAAAAATCATATTTTAAAAATCTTATATAAAAACTACATTGATAAAATTAAACTGAAAAAATTTTAATTAGAAATACTTAAAAAAATTTAATTAGAAATACTTAAAAAATTTTATTTTAAATATTGAAAATAAATTCGAAAATAAATTTGAATTTAATAAAAAAATCGCGCCAAAAACTCGAAAAAAATTTCGAAAAAAAATACACACAAAAATTTTGAAAAAAAATTATAACACACAAAATTAATTAAGTTGATTACATCATTATGTAATCAAGATAATCCGAATTTAATCTGTAAATAAACCCCCCCCCCTCTCCCTATTTATTTTGTATTGCAGAGTGCCACTAACTACCTACTAGTGTTTAATTGTAAAATTAGGTACTTAATGAATATCTTGTATTTAGTTATGTCATTCTCATCCTTTTTGTGATTAATTATTTTGATTATGGTTTGGTCCAGTTCGCGTAAGTCAGGCAGATTGGGTAGTTTAATTTGGTGGTTTGTGGCAATGCATCGAGCAAAATGGCAGATATAGAAACCAGATTGTTTGATAAGTGGGCATTGGGGATAGTTGATTTCGTGTAGTGTAATTATAGTGTCATTAATGATATTTTGGAGGTGTGTCAGTGTGTTTAGAATGGATGTGGCTAGTGTTTGGTGTTTAAGCAGACTGTTTTCGCACGTCGAGTCGATTATCGTGGTGGATTTTTGGGTTTTGTTAATGTAGAAGAGCGCCCAGTGGTTCTTATTAAGATAAAGGGGCCATATGAGGTCTTTCCAAGAGTGGTATTGGTGAAACGCAAGGCATCAAAGGTAATGAAGTTTCTATTGGTGTGTGCAGCTGTCAATGAAATTTGTTGATGGTGTGGTCATGTGTGTAATCATGAAGACAGAAATTTGGTGCTGTGAAAGTTAATCCGCATCCAGGTCAGAGGAAGTAACTGGTATGTATGTTGGAGGTTCGTTTGCAATCACTATTTCGGTAGTGTTATTTGAATGCGTGTTGTAATGTGCTAGCATCACTTAGGTCAGTGGTAACACCACATTGGGATGAGAGGAAATGCTATGTTTAAGAAGTTTCTGATAAACTTTCTATAATAACCCAGAAAACCCTTTATATGCTTCACGGTTTTCGGTTTGGTTAAATTTTTCGCTTTCTCGACGTTAGATGGATCTGGTATTATTCCATCTTTTAAAATAATGTGGCCAACTTAAACGACATCTGATTCGACCCATTTGCATTTAGTTGGTTTAACCTTCAAATTTGCTTTGATCAACATCTTACATACATCTTCCAAATGTTTCAAGTGTTTTTCTAGGTCATCTGAGAAGACGATAATATCATCAATATAGACCATCTCATGATGAACATCTCTTAGCATTAGATTCATTGCTCTTTAGAACGTTGATGGTTCTCCTGCAAGACCAAAAGGCATGACATTATACTCGTAATATCCTGAACTTGTTGAAAATGCTGTGATTGGGATGGTTTCATCTTTTAATTTGATTTGGTAGAAGCCTTTCAGTGCATCCATCACCGAGAAATATTTCAAATTTCTAATTCTTCCATAAATATAATCTAGAAGTAGCAATGGATGGCTGTCTTTACATGTGGGTTCATTTTCCATTCGGTAATCATTGCATAACCGAACTGATACATCTTTCTTAGCCACCACTATCATAGGTGACTTATATGGTGATTTACCATGTTTCACCATTAGTTTACCTTGTTTATCAACTGATTCTTCTAAACTGAATGGTATTCGGTACAGTCGTAGCTTAATAAGCTTTCGATCGTTTAGAACTATCTCGTGTTCCAGTTAAATTCATTTTTCCTAAGTCTTATTCATGTTTAGCGAAAACTTGATCATATTTTCTCAGTATCATATTTACTTGAATGTTTTCTCATCTGGTAAGAACTTTACTGTTAGCTGTGAGAGCGTCGTAATATTCGATATCTTGTTACCTTTCGTCTTCATTTGCCGTCAGGGTAGTTCGAATATTATCGTTTCTATTTGAATCCCCTTCCTACTCTGGTATCAATATATCATAGGTTGGCTACCCGTATTGGTATTCTACCATTGCTAACCTTTCCAACACTGAGTGATTGGATTATTGTACTTTTCGGAAAAAGTTTCGTCTAGTTCGAATGCAACATACCGTTTTGGTTCGAGCTGATATCCTAATTTTTATTGGGCAAACGCCAAGTAAGCCCTGACCTAACCCTAGCAACATTGTAAGTTTTGCCCAGAAAGACGCAACATTAAATGTGCAAAATGAGGTGTGATGCTACATATTTCAACAATTCAAGATTTTGTGTTCTTTTAAGAGTTTTTTTAAATGCTAAATTCTTGCTTTAAAGTACTATTAGTTGTTGATATTCCTGTCGGTTAAATGTTGGAAGCATTTGAAGTATATGAATTGAGTTCTTCAACTAATTCTATGTCCGATTGCTACGTAGCCTCGTTAGGAAAAAGTCTCTTCATAAGAGCGGTAGCAAAACTAAGAATAGATTTTGTTGGACCATTTGTTGAAGATGGGTCAACAAGACATTTTATTAAATCCGTAATGTTGTCAATTTTCCGCTATTCAATGCGATTTTGAATTGACTGCAATAAATCCGGCTTATTTCTGAATTGAGTGCTTCCAACACTAAAAAGATTTGCGTCTTTTAGGCTTAATGCCTTTACTGCTAGATTTATGGATTGTAGAGAAACAGATATTTTTCATTAGCTCCAAATCAACTTTTTCCATCAAATAATAAGAATTCAAATCTTTATAGCTTGTGAAAAGACGTTTTTTGATTGTTTTTTATTTTTTTTAATTGAGGTTTTCCACTTATATCTGTTGATTCATCGATTTGCAGGGCAAATATGTTATCACGTTTGAGGTGTTCTATTACTTGAGTTTCTACGTCTTCCGACATATCTTGAATTCGTCTGCTAATAGTGTTATTTGAAAGCGGGATTTTTAAAATTTCCTTTTCTGCATCATCTCCTATTAAAGTTTTGACCATTAAACGACAAGCTGGTAAAATTAAATTTTCAGCAATAGTATGAGGTTTCCTTTTTTGTGCTATAAGCTCAGCAACTAAGAAACTACATTTCTGTGCTTTACTTGAAGTTTTCGTGTAATTTGTAAATGACTCGGCTTGTTTGTGAGACGATTTAATAACGTTTTGAAATAATCAGGAGTCTTTTATTTTAAATTAGGATGTTTTGTATCCAAATGGCGTTGTAATTTATTAGAAACCATAGAAACATTCGAAAGTTTATCATTACAAACAACGCAAATTAGTATAGGACAGTATTTATCTCCTGTCCATGAAAATCCCAATGATATATATTTTTCGTCATACTTTCTGTACGTAATTTTTGACTTCTTAGTGGAAGTTGCTTCGGTGTCGTCATCATTATTACTTTCTTTATGTTTACTTTCTGTTTCTTTCTGAATTTAAAATTTGTCCATTATTATACGGATAAAACTTTCATATAAAAACTAAAAATTGAAAATCAATAATTACTTTGATATAATTGTAAATACAAAATATAATGGCTGCTCTATGTAAGAAACCTTTTTAAAAGTAACATTTTTTATAAGCAATCTCTGTATAATTAATTTTTAGTTTCGAATTTTAACTTATTTATGCTGCTATTTTAGTTGATGAGTTGCCCATAATGAGCGGTTACTCTTATTTGTCTTACCATAATATTTAAATTATACAGGTACTTTAACAGTATTAGATGTATAAAATGTTTCACTTCTTTGCCGTTGCGTGGAAAAACGAAGTAGTCTGTATGCGTGACAGGCGTGGCTATTGCCATCTAGCAACGTAATCTGGAAGAGTTTTAATTTTTGAACCCTTACCACACGAACGGCTCCGCTAAGTGGACATTTAGTGTAGCTGTAGCCCAACCGCATTACGTCAGCCTACTGGTGGGTAGCATACAAATTTCTTTTCGAGCTTTAAAGGCTAAATTAGCCATGTTACAGACCGCCATCACTTCAAAGATGTTTACTACTATAATACCTTCTTAGAGATAAACAGAGTAATTCTACAACTATAAATTTTTTTAAACGTTTTATTAACATTTTATAAAAATGTTAACTTTTCTCGTGACACACTTGAAGGAAGCTCGCGACACACCATTGTGTCGTGGCACACCGGTTGGGAAACACTGTTATATCGAAAACCAAAAAGAATAATAATTATTCAGCTAAATTATATAAACGAAATGATACTTGTTCAGCACATAAAAGGATAAGATTTGTCATATTAATTGTTCGAATACATCATGAGGGTAACAATATTGGCTCGATGGTCTGTTGGGATTCTTCATATTGGGGATTGATTTGTTCTGTATTCGCTCCTAAGCGTGTACGTTGACCCTGTACTTCCCAGGCCCTGCTTTGAAATATTTGTTTAGAATAAATGTGGTGATGGGTCTACCCTCATCATCCAACACATATAATTAGTTCAGTCGTGCAAGTTCTACCGTAGTTTAGCATCATTGAAGCACTAAAAAAGATCGCAAATACTCAAGATAGATATCGGATGTATCAATCCGTCCTCAGATATTTTAAAGAGTTAAAAGCTTGGTCTAATTTGACTCTACAGCTCTAAACAAGGTGAACGGAACAAGAGAATAAGGTTACCCAAACGTTACACTATCGCAATGCTCAGAAGTAACAATGTCTAACTCCTGGTAATAAATTTTCAAAATTTAAATATTTGTTTTCCCGAGTTTCACAGTACACATACTAGTACTGGAAGTTCTCTTAAATGTTTAGTTTATATAATGATTAAATCAATTAGATAAACCTTACAGTTATTATTCGAAAGCTGGTGAAAGGTAAATATTCGAACATGTATTACCTCTAATGATATTTTGCTTTCAAATACGAATTATTTTCAGTATGAATTAAAGTTTTCTCCACAATTTTCTTCTGTGAGAAATTAATGTTTTTTCTTCTGTTTTTTATGATCGTATTTGTATGTTCGCAAAACTAAGTCTTCTCGATTAATCCTTTTTAAAAATTTTTTTATATCAACCAGCTGCTACCATTTTGTTCAATCCAACGGCTAATTTTGATTTAATCCCCTCTAAATTTTTCTGCCTAATTCTAAAACAGCTGTCATTTTTTGTTCAAAATTGATTTCTAAGTTTTATATCTTTATTACCATTTACAATTTATAATTTATTTATTATCACTATTTATATCCTATAATTATATATTATTACTATTTATTACTTATAATTTATTTATCTTATGGTTTTTTGAAGAAACACCTTTCAATGCCAAACCGTACCATATCATTGTATCAATTTCATCACAGTAGTTTCACATTTTGGTAAAGAATATCCCCGACTAGAAATAGATTCACGAATAATTGATGAATTTGTTATAGTACGTATTGGAATATTATCAATTGCTGCCAACTTTGATACTATATCTTCCAAGCTGTCTCGCTTGATAAAATTTAACATTAAATTTGAAGCTTTTTAAATTTTAGTCGGATATAGTAGAGACAATAAGGAGTATAAGGAGTATAAGGAGTACATTTGAAGGAATTTTAATTTGATTCAAGTTGTTAATAAAGTTTACTTCTTTTTTATTAAACCATAATTTTTGAGCTTCTGCAATACTGTCAAATGAAATTTTAAATGGAAAATATTTACAATTAATATTTTAAGTATTTCCATCAATCTCATACTATATAAAATGTAGAGTCGTGACTAATTGTATATTCATTCTTTGCTTCGTTATAGTAAAAATATTCATAACTTGTATGTAATGTACTCTTACTATATTTAATATTTGAGTTGCTAAAAACAGGAAAAGTTTTGTATACAAAAGTGAAATCGGTCAGAGCAACATGCCATTCACCTTCGCAGTAAATTGGATTTTGAAATTCCACATTAAATTTATCAGCTTTATTATTTGGATATGTAAGAAGACAACTATTACTCGGTAGATTTAATTGCTTTTTGTAAAACATTTATCTAGGTTTTATTTCCTTGATATACGAAATATTTTTTTAAGCGATCTCTTAAAGTTAGAATAAATCTTTTCATGTGGGCTGTTTTAAATTGAGAAAATAAAGAGTAATGATTTATTCCTTTGATAATTTCTTTGATAACTTTACTATTATAAAATTCTTTACCTAAAAATAAATTTAATTTAATTAATTGCTTACCCAAATCAGTTTGTAAATTACGAGGCGTACCATCAACAAATAATTCCTTTATTGCTTCATTGGCCGATTTAGTTTATGTTGGAATAGCACGAGCGACTCGAATGAATATATCAACACATGTCAAAATATATTTGCATCCCTTATTAATTTTAGAGAAGGGTATCGTTTCCATAAATTCCATTTACATAAATTATCAACTCCCATTGTTTTGTAACTATGGGTTTTGAATTTCTTCGACATAGGTTTTATTTAAACTGTGCGCCATTTTCCCAGATAACCATTTCTGAGTTTTCTTTTAATTAACTATTTCATTTTTCAGTTTATCAACTCCCATTGTTTTGTAACTATGGGTTTTGAATTTCTTCGACATTGGTTTTATTTCAACTGTACGCCATTTGCCCAGATAACTATTTCTGAGTTTCTTTCTTTAAATAAACTTTTTCCTTTTCCAGTTTTCTTACACCACCAAACCAAAGAGGTTTTTTTGGTCTGTCCATACTTTTTCGATCTTTTTCACTGAGTTTGGATTTTTGGTTAATGTTCTCTTCATTATTACAAGTTGTCAAAATATTTAAATATAAATTATGTTTATCCGGTAATGAATTCTTGGCACCCATGAAGAAGTTAATGATGAAATTGCGTTCATTGCAGATAATACTATTGGAATTAATGCCCCCACAATACCACCATTTTGTTTATATATTATTTTTCGCATCAGACGACGATTCTTAGTGTTTACTAAAGATAAAAGTGATCTTTTATGTTTTTATAATACAAGTTTTTTAGCTTTAGTAATGTTTACATGATAAACTTTATGAAAACAGAAATTACAAAAATAACACCACTTACGAACAAATTGTTAACAAATTCGTTGAAAGTTTGAAAAAATTTCAATATTGGTAGTTGTAAAAAAGTTATAAGCAACAGTTATTTTCATAGTTTTTCTACTATTTTCATCAATAGATACGACCATTCAACGAATTTAAGCCATTTTTCCGAGTTTTTATTTTTTATATTTTTTGTTTTTGGTTACTATTACCTGATTATTTCTCTTTTTGGTCTTTAAATATTTTATTTTGGTCGCGACTTCTGCCTATGTTTTTTCTAAACCTTAGTTTGCATGGTTTTTGTTGGTTTTATGTATTACATTATGTTTATATCTGCAGCTGTAGGCTTTTTAAGAAATTTATTAGTATTTGTTTTAATTAATTTTGTTATATTTTATTTTGTTTAATTAATGTTTTTATTTTAGATTTCTGCTTGTGTATGTTTTCAACAGCCATTTTAATAATTCGAAGGATTTTAATTAAATTTATTTTTTGTATAAACTAAGGCATTTAACCCAACTTTACAAACATCCAAAGAATCAGGATGTCATTGGGTTTTGTGTTATAAAAAATTTCGAGTCTATTTTGATTCATATAGAATTCTCTCTATTCAAGAAATGAAACAACACTTCCCTCAAGATTATTTTTATAATACTTGGAAAATTCAACATCCAAATACTAAAAATATAGGGACAACTTTGTATTATTAAATCTCTAGTGTGGTAAAGGTTTCGAGAATGTATTGAATAAAATTTTAAAGACGTACTAAAAGACATTACCTAAACATATTTTTATTATTATTGGTCTCACATTATTAGGTGTTAATAAAAATATCTTTTTGATAAATGGTGGGCTACTGGGTTTCGCTGTTTGTTTAAAACATCCTATTGTTACCCCGGTAACGCCATACAAATATTTCTTCAACTACCACTCGGCACCCGTTGCTAGGCAACGTTGGAAATGTGTTCGAGTGGGTGGATTGTCCGCAAAAAGTGAGCATTATTACTAATACTGTAATTGCTCAGACAACCCTCGGGTTCAACGAGCTGTCGTTAGAAGACCTATGCTCGCTTTACTATGTCCTTTGTGTAAGAAATTCAAAACTCATGCTGACCAGTAGGAGAGGAACACTATTTCGACGACACAGTGAGAGTATTGACGACTTTCCGACGACCATTCCATTTATAATCATATCGGGAACATACGATTTTAGATCTACTCACAATTGCGATTCTATTTATTAAGAAAAAAATAAATTAATATGTCAGATCAGTCATTTAATTCGCGTTGTTCAGTAGACGTGTGGCTCTGCGGCGGGCACGTTCTTTGCGTCCCGGCCGGTGACCGCTTGATGGGACTGTAGAAGAATTTTTTGCCGGTGTAGAATTTTGGTTCTGATTCTGGTAGGCCAGCTGGGATGGGGCAAAGATAAGCGGGTAAGTTACCGCTTGCCCCTCCCGACTTGCAGCCAGGGCGACTTCTAGCCCTCGGATTTGTGTTCGGAGGCTCTGGTTGAGTAGTCGCTCCTCCGCCCAGCCCTTTTGAGCGGCGGTGAGCCTGAGGTAGAGTGCCTTCGTCTTCTTCGGGTCTGTCCAGGTAGACTTGATCTGCTGAGCTTCTCGGGTTATCTGAATTATTTGGTCAAGAAGACTCGCGTTTGCACGTCTCACATGAGTAAGTTCAATTTGCAATATCTGGGCAGATGTCATATCTGTAATATAAATCCTTAATTTCATCATTAACTTAGATAAATTAAAGTGCTGGTTGACGTAAAACATAAGATGCAAGAATGAGTTTACTGATTTAGCAAATAAATGAACAACATTTTTAAGACTTTTAATTTAACTAAAATAGCACAGATTGTTGTTCTCGTCTTTCTATTGTCCGGGGAGTTAGGGTTCCTCCAAGAACTTCCTAACCCCTTCCTCCGGGGAGTAGCCTGGGATAATAGCTACTGGTCGTCTAGTATTACGGGCCGGTCGGGCTGGATAGATCTCGGCGATGCGCCCGACGGAGATGTCCTCTTCGACATTGGCTAAATGCATCCTGGCCTTGACGTTCTGATCGACCTGCCATTGGATCCCTTCCCAATGGGCGAGGAGGCTCCGTGCGTGGTTTCGAATCTCTTCGGCAGGATATCGTTGGTTACCTTGCTTCCCGGCCCAACGGGGGTCATTCTCCATGCCCAGTATCTGTAAGGCGGTCCGATGTGGTTTCTTGGGTTGAAGTTCCTCGGGGCTTGTTGTCGGCCGGGCCCGCTTCCAAGCCCGACGCCATTCTTCCGCCACGTGGGCGGGGATCCCCTCGAGAAGCATTGGCTCTTCTAAAATAAATATCGTTATGATTAGGTGAACCGGTATAACATAGTTTTCCGTGTATTCTTTATTAGCAGTGGCATAGTCTTTTATTCCTCAGTTAGCGTGTTGACGTCAAGACATCGCCCATGTCGACTCATTGTTGTGGGGATTATAAGCGTTTATCGGCGGATAAGTGTTGTGGATAAAAGTTTTTCGCACTTCGATGTGTAACAAAGGGTTGGAGTCAGTTATCCATTCATTTCTATTCTACACAGATGTCTGTAGGCCTGCTCAAGTCGTCGGTGGTCGCTTCATGATTGATAAGGCATGATTAATAAAAACAAAGGTTCAGTTGCCGGATTAATACTTAGGTGAGGAATACTAGTTGAGTTTGGACCCAGTAATCAATTTGACATTCAAGGGATGAAAACGGTCATCAACTTTAAATGTATGGTAAAACATTCGTTGGATTAAGATTTAAAACACTGCGCATAATCGTCAACTGAGTGTTCATGGAATACTAGTTCGTTTAGGTTCTAAACCTCATGAAATGGAAATACTCCTCGGTCAGAAACTTAAAGAGTGGCATAACGGTCAGGTGGTATTCTATGGGACAATGCGAACTATCAGTTTGTAATAGAGGACAACTATCGGTCGCATCTCCGCGAAGCGACAACACTGGTAGATTTCAAAAACCTACAAAATCATGAAATTGATTAATCCTACCGTTCCTGAAATTATCGAATCATCAATGCCGAATTGTGGGGGAAAATTCAATAGTGATTATTCGGAACATAAACCTTGATTTTTAAACAATAATAATTATCGAGCTCGACATTCCTGAATTCATAAAACATCAATTTCTAACATTTGTAAGGTAATAATAATGACTATCAACGAAATGGAATAACCTGAAATTTATAAATAATAATGTCTATAAAATTTTTAATAATGCATGGAGAATGGTAATAACTATTTAATTTGAAGTTTATGAATTTAGATAATTTAAAATTTACGAAATACATAGTATTAACATTTATTAAAATGAAACGTTGATGTAAATTACCTTGACTTGGGAAACTCGACTCCTTTAGTTTTTCTCCTGTTGACGCCATGGTTGGCAGATCCATATTTTTAAAATAAAATTAACAGTACAATGACCGGATGGCGTCCATACCTAATTATTTAGCTAGTGTTGATGCATACACATCCACTGCCTTATGACTAATCACGGAGATTTGCGTGAAAAATTTTGTTTACATCGATCGAGTTTATTCTATGTTTATTATATAGGCAAAGTGTTTACTGAAACACTAATCTCGCAGATCACGAGAATTTTCGGTTCATTTAATTTGGACTTACGGTTTCCGGTTAATGGTAGCCCTCATTCGCTTAATATCTCAGGTAAATTTTGATTCTTATTCGATTATCTTTGATATTTCTTCAGTGTATTCCCCCATAGTGCCTATTGTCGTCGCATGTACGTTGCTGGGAGACATTTTTGGAGTGTGTCGGGTATGTTTATTTCCTTTATTAATCCTATCATTGATCTATTTCAGGAAAACCCAAATGTTTGATTTCATCAGAATTTTCTGGGACGAAATATTTTAAACTCCTTTATGTTGGTCGTATCACAGAAGAGTTATCCATTCAATTCACATTGTGGAATGATAGGCGTTCGAACATTTCCTCCCTGATCTGTTTTTGGATTTTTATTATAACAATTCGTTAGTTTTTGTTTTCAAAATTAATTCAGTTGTGCTTGGACTTATCTAACTATATGTATTTTAATTATGAAGGGTTCAACAAATTTGATTATTAATTTTGCGGGTGGAAGGTCTTGTCGTGATTCTGTAGGGTAGTTTATTTTTAATAATTTTCATTACCATTAGGCTCTTATCAGATTTCTCAATTACATTTCATTAGTAACGTTAATCTATGATTGGGGACTTCCGAATCAAATTTAAATTCCGAAAACAAAACGATTAGTTTTAATTATATGGCAATGATTTTAGATTCGGCGGGGTGTTCGGCAAGGCGCGTCTAATCTCGGACTTAAATTCTTCACTTTATTAGGGTTTCGAACGATTTATTTGATAACAATCAGAAACTAGAAGTTATAATTAAGTTGAATTTATTGATTTATAGCAGCGATTTCCTTTTAATTTAATCCCCGTACCCTTTCCCTTTAATAGGCCTTAAAACGTAATTTGTGTTTATATTATAGTTAATGAGTGCCCACTGGACTACTCGGTGTGATATTTTGAGCCGTGTGTAGAATAATTTAGGTCGAATTTACAGAAATCTAGAGACGAGGAAGTAGCCAAAAGACCCCTTCCTTATTTCTCCTTTCTTCTATACGGAATAGATTTGACGTTCCAACCCCTGCGTTCCGCACGCCGGGTCTTCACGGGCACAGATCATTGGCGCTATTCCACACACTTACACGAGTCTGAGTTGTATATCGATTTTACTAACTTGCGATGTGTTTTGGCTGTGGGCCGGAAAAATTTCGACAAATAAATTAATTATGAAAAACAAATTCGATGCTTATGTTATAAAGATTTATTAACATATTAAAAATAAAAACAAGGTACAAATTACTTGACAAATCCATTCCAATAAACAAAATGCATAAAAATACATCTTTCCCCACGCCGACATCCAAGCAGAGCTCTACCGAGGTTGCGAGGATGTGACGTGGAGAGAGAGTTCCAAATAAAACTACTTCTCACCTAAAAATTCAAAAGAATTCAAAATTGGTTTGAAAATGGTTTTCAAAAAAAATGGTTTCAAAAATGGTTTTATGGTTTGAAAAAACGGTTAAATTTTATGTGAAAACGTATCGGTATTTATACCTATTTTCTGTCCCTAACCTCGCATGTTAATTTTGATGTAGTAAAACAAAATTCGACCTTGTTATTTTCTAGTGTATTCTAATCTTTATTTTTATTATTTTTTAATTTATTTTAATAATTTTTTATTTAGAATTTTTATTGAATTATTTTTAATTCAATTCTTTGATTTAAATTTCATTTTCATGAACTTTTATTAATTTATCAAATTTTGGTCGAGTTTGTTGGGTTTTCATGTTATGTTTGTGTTTGTATCGTGCGGATCTTGTTGCATTTTGTTATTATTTTAATTTATTTTTATGTTTATTATTTTATATGTAATTCTCTTTTTCTCATATTTGGTAGGGTTTAATTGATGTTTTAATAGGTTTATTTTGAATTTGCATGTTATGTTTGCATGTGTGTTACCGATCCATTTACACATTTTCAAGGCCGTATGTGTTCTGGCCCAACATAAATAAGTTTATTCAACCATTGATAAATCCAAGTTTTAATTTTCTGGAGCTGAGCTAATTTAAGAATTTTTTATATATTCAAAAGATGATTTTGAGTTGAAAAATATTGTGAAAATACATAACTTCTTATATATTGATAATGTAAAAGGCACTTCCAAGTTCAAATTTAATAAATTTACAAATAATACAAGCTTTAAAGGTTATAAAGATATTTCAACCTTAAAATAATTTGTGAAAAATGGGTGATTATACAATAATTTTGAAGATTTAATTCATCATACGACAAAATATTTCGTGCCCATCAGTCGAAGAATTCTTAAAGCCGATCATGTTCTAAATCTGTAGAACCAAGTGCTCCTATAATTCAAAATTTAAACCGAATAGTATCCAAGACCTTAAGCCGAATAGAATAAATGAATCTTTGCTATAGAAAAAGAAATGGGAAGAAAGGTTGGTGCATCAAAAAGATAAACACCAAATGAACAAGCGCAGATTCAAGAATAAAAATCAAATGCATTACAATCAAAGCGCTTTTATATCTATCTACCTCTATATTTTCGGGTATTAGATTATTAAGGATTGATCCAATTGTATGGGTTATTAATGCTTCAGTGGTTGAAGGATCTAATGCCCTATATTGTTTTTTATTGGAAAGTATTTCTATTGGTTTGACATCTAAAAACATATATCGTGAAGTTTGTGTGGGATTATATATAAGAATAAATTATATCTATATCAAAGCAAGGCTTTAGAACAATGGTTCCCAACATTTTGCAGTAATCGTACCCTTGGTAAAAATTTAGAATTTCACGTACTTCTCATTATTTCTGTAATTTATGAAGTACAAATACGATATGCATAGTAGTGGGATGTGTCACATCCAGCACATGTCACATCCAGCACAGTACCCCCTCCCTCCGCTGAGAGAAAATTTTTCTAAGTCCAAAAGTACAAAAAATTTTAAGACAAAGACCATGACTCATTCAAGGTCAAAGGATGACTCATCATATTTCTTCAAGGTCATTTAAACAAAGACCATGACTCATTCAAGGCCATTGGGTAACTCATCATATTTTTTCAAGGTCATTTAAACAAAGACCATGGCTCATTCAAGGTCATTGGGTAACTCATCATATTTTTTCAAGGTCATTTAAACAAAGACCATGACTCATTCAAGGTCATTGGGTAACTCATCATATTTTTTCAAGGTCATTTAAACAAAGACCATGGCTCATTCAAGGTCATCGGATGACTCATCATATTTTTTCAAGGTCATTTAAATAAAGACCATGACTCATTCAAGGTCACTGGGTGACTCATCATATTTTTCAAGGTCATTTAAACAAAGACCATGACTCATTCAAGGTCATTGGATGACTCATAATATTTTTCAAGGTCATATAAACAAAGACCATGACTCATTCAAAGTCATTGGATGACTCGTCATATTTTTTCAAGGTCATTCAAAATTTCTCAAGGTCATATTATTTTTAAACATTTTTTAATTTTAAATTTACTACTTATTTTTATAAGTAGAATATATTTTGTAAATATATTTTATTTTTATTATTATTTTATTTTTATTATTATTATTTTTATTATTATTTAATAAATATTATTATTAATATTATATAATAAAAAACCAAGACATATACAACAAATTTATTATAAAGAGATTATTCTACTATAGTAGTATTGTCGAAGAGCTTTATTCAAAGCCCATTCCACATACTTTCGATATCGGGCAGCGCAGCAATGACATCCATCACCACAGGGGTATTCGGGTTCCATATCTTTTGACAAATTGTTTTGGTCGATATCCCATAGAAACTCATCGATTACAGTTAATATCCATATTGATGTATGATTGAATATCGAGTCTGGAATTATTGATGCTGGCTTATCCATGATTCCATGTATTTCTGGATAATAGAATTCCAGACGTTCTTTAATAACTTTAAAATAATCATCTAAAAAACAAGTAATTATAATAATAGTAATAATAAATTACCATAATGTTTAATTTCATTCAAAGCTTGAACTGCGCTCGGTACAACCATTTTAATGATAAAATTGAAATAACAATTACTTTTATACTAATTTAGACACACACACACACATACAAATCTTTAGCTATAAACAATAAATATTAATTTATATTGTTTTGAAAATGATTAAAGAAATTTTAATAATATTATTAGTTTTTAATAGGGCTAACTCAATTGTTGTAACCGTTCAAGGTAAAAATTCAACAAGATGTGTATGTCCTGATATAGCAGTATTGATGGATATTTTGTAAATGATAGATAGGCCTAGATATTTGAAAACTCCAGTCAAAAGATTATCTAAAAGAATGAGTAATTTAGAATTCCGATTTGAACATACATATGGGACTTTAAAAAGAGCTAAAAACGAATTATATGATGATATTATATATTTAAATAAGACCATTGGTATTATCAAAAATGAATTAAGAAAATCAATATTAGAATTGAATGAAAATTGTAAACTTAATGAAAAAATGATGAATCAAGTTCAATATAGTATAAAATTTTATTCTAATAAAACAACTGATCAGTTCAATCGTATAATGAAAGAGGTTCAACAACCAGTTAACAAATTGAAAGAAGTTAATGTTAACAGTGCCAACAAATCATCATGGCCATTTCCATTATATATTTTTACATATTTTCTTAGTATTGCATGATTCTGATTGGTCGAATATAGTATAAATAAACTTACACTTTCAAATATTTTTATAAAATGCCAGAAACTAAATTTTTTATAACTTTGTTGAATGAGCTGGTCTCTAATAATAGTGAAGAAGATGAAATCATTAAAAACATGAAATTTATGGTAAACCGTACCGAGAAAATCGTTGAAGACATCCCATTCGATTATGAAAAAATTCTCAATTTGCCACCATTGGAGAGAAAGAAGACATTCCAATCAATATTTAGTTACATGTTCGATGAAATAATAAATGGATGCGAATAATAGTAGGATTAATGTATATGAAACACATGATATTAAAATCTGGATCCGACTATGAAAATTATTTCCAATGGTCTATAGAGGTATATTACTTTATATTGTTATTAATTTATCATTATTTAGGTGATAGAAACAAAAATTGATCCGTGGGTAGAAACAAACGGTGGATGGACAGCGATTATTCAAGTTGAGCAAAAGCCAAACGCTCTGATATTTATATCGAAAATTGCAAATTTTTATTAAAACTATTCACTGGAGCATCTGTTTTATATTTATGTAACAAAGTTTATCGTAGATTTTAATAAATATTTCTTTGTTATTATTATTATTAATAAAAAACTACATTTTTAAAGATTTATTGATTATTACATGTACATTCTTCATCACCACAAGATTCTATCATAATATTTTCTATAACATGATCAATACAATTCTTAAATTCGGTAGGCTCATCTTTAATAATTTTCGGTATCTTCTTCTTTAACATTAATAAGTGTATCATTAATAATTTCAGTATTAATTTCTCCATAATTAACAATTTCAGTATCATCACTCTGCTGACATCCGGAATCACTCTGACATTCTGAACATGAATCTTTACTCAATGCTTCAACTAGAGTCAACATATCTCTAATTTTACACCGGTTATTTCTTCGAGTTTATCAAACAAAAAGTTTATTAAATATTCTAAACGAAATTAATTAATTATTTTATATTTTTTATATTTTACCTTTTTCAGACATCATTTTAACACTATTTTAAAACTACTTATAATTTTGTTTATAGAATAAAAAAGAAAACATTAATACATTTATTAAACACTATACATTAAAATAATTGTGAAAGTCTAGCAGTAACAATTTTCCAAATTGGAGAAAGCACATCATTTTGATCAGCTTTATACCCTTGGATTGTTATTGTTATATACCAGTTTTCCTGTTCTTTGAATCTTATTTCTGTAAATGCATCATAATATCTGGTATATTGACTGGTGAAGAAAGCATTTTCATTGCATTTTAAATTGGAATTAATCTTTTTGAATGTATTATCAATATCCTTGATATCTAACATTGAGAGAGTACCAGCAAGAGATTGAAATTGCGTTTTATTGAGTTTGACTGGATTTGCCAATTGCATATTGATAGGCTCCTTTAAAAAATACATTTTATAATTATGGAACATCTGAACTGGTTGGACACTTATTTTCTTGGTCATGTTTGATTTATGATCTTTCTAAGGTGGTGACGCACTTTTATACCCTTGACAGATAATGATTAACCAATCAGAATCATGCATGATCACAAAGACAATGCATGATAATTGCAAGATAAGTGCGTGCCTGGAAACCTGTATGTAAATTAACCCATTGAGTTTACATATATATTAAATGTATTATTAATATCACGTGTTTTATTATTATCAATATTATTATTATTATTATTGTTATTATTATTTTAATTATCATGATTTTTATTATTGTTATTATTATTATTATCAATATTATTATTATTTTTATTATTATTATTATAATTATTATTACTATTATTACTATACTAATAAAATTACTATTTTTATTATTGTTACCACCATCAAAATAAAACTATTACTACCAAAAACATTTATTATTATTATTCCCAAAATAAAACTAACAAAACAAACAAAAATAAAATACAAAAACATTTATTACCAACACTAAAACTATCAAAACTATCAAAAATAAAATACATTTATTTTCTTAAAAGTCTCATTTTTTGCAAATTTCGTATTGAATTTGTAATATTCCATTCCACATAGCGTTGATATCGGAAATCACAGCAGCTACACCCCAGAATGCAGGGGTATTCTGTTTCCATTTCCTTGACCATTTGGTTGATTTTGTTATCCCAAAGAGCTTGCTTAATCAGATCGGAAATCTCGATTCTTGTTTCATTGTATATTAGCTGTTGATGCATTGACGGCTCTTGATTCTTCAAAATCTCCTTTATTTGAGGATAGTAATAAATAATACGATCGATTATCATTGGGGCATATTTGTCTAAATAAAATATAAAAAATGAAATAAAAATGATAAATTTACCGTATTCAGCGATATTTTTCTTTGGCATAGCATACATAATGGTATAATATTTTAAAAATGAAATCAAATGAATAAGCAAGTTGTTTTAAACAATCATTGGCCAATCAGATATCGACCAATCCGGTGATTTCATTTTGTATGTCACAAACAATATTTTTGTATTCTAGATTTCGCACCCCTAATATGACTATTTTTCCACTAGCAAACACGTTAACACACATTGGGTTGTATTTTAAAAGACTCAGTGCAGGAAAAAATTCTGGTTCGAACATACAAAGACATTTTGTTGACATGTTATATAGATTGATAGATTGTCCTATATCCATGGTAACTGTAATTGACTGTATTTTAATATCCTTTATTCTATATTGTAATTTATTGACATCTAAAGGTTTCTTACATCCCATGATTCTGCATTTGCCGGATTTGAAAAATATTATAGGATATTTTCCACTCCTATCTTCAATTTGCTGGGGTTTACCATTTGGAAATATCATTTTTGATACATCAAAAGTTCCTTTATAATTTATATTTGATAACATAATTAAACAATAAAGAAATATTAAGCTATATATATGATTTTTAGAAAGAGTTCATTAAATCATATAATATAAACAAAAACCTATAATTATACAAATTTATAATGGAATTAAGAAATGATGCTGTATATCAAATCGTCGGCCCAAGTGGTAGTGGTAAAACTATGTTTGTGTGTAAATTACTGAAATCTAATTTATTTCAAACAAAATTCAACAGGATTTATTGGCATAGGGGTGCAGATGAAGAACATGGATTAACTCAAGATAATTTCTGTAAATTGAAAAACATGAAAATAGTAAAGGGTTTTGATAAAAACTGGTCAAGACGTTTAAGGAAAGGTGATGTCATCATTATTGATGATTTGTATCAGGAAGCTAATAAAGAAAAGGATTTTAATAATTTATTCACAAAAATCAGTAGACATGTCGGTGTGACTGTGATCTTTATTACTCAAAATCTATTTCATTAGGGTGGCGCACATCGAACAAGGAATTTAAATGTTCAATATTTAGTTATTTTCAAGAATCCTAGAGATGCAACAGTTATTGATTTTCTTGCTCGACAAGCATACCCTAATAATCGTAATTTTCTCATCAGTGCATTTCAAGATGCTACAAAATCACCACATGGATATATATTTCTTGATTTCACACAAATACAATGATGATTTACGGGTAAAAACCGATATTTTCAATAAAGAAGGTGCCATGGTATATAAACAAAGTTGAAAACTTTAACATGTAAAAATGTTTATGAAATCCAGTCTTAAAAATATCCGAAAACTTAGACAAAGTATTAAAAAGAAAAACAAAGTTCCACCAAAAACCAGTTATACACCATCTAAAAAACTAATAACCGAGTATTACCCTGCAATGAATCTGATTTCGAAAAACATTATTAAAAAGAGTAAGAAAAAAGTTAAAATTGTAAAAAATCATAGGAGTTTCCCATATTTTAATGCATTGTTAAAGGCTTCGAGTATGAAAAGAATGTCTATTTTACAATCATTTCCAACTTTTGTTGTCGATGATTTACTCAAAATTCTATTAAAAGTAGTCAGAGGTAAAATTAAAATCAGTAATTCTAAAAAACTAGTATTGAATAAACATCGTAAGCCTTTGTTATCACTAGTAAATAATAAAAATCGTCAGCAAATGAGAAAAATCATATATAAACAACAAGGTGGATTTATCGGAGCAATGTTACTATTAGCATTATCATTATTATCACAATAACCGATGGGGCAATCATTACCTAATGTTAAATTAAAATTTAAATCATCTTGTTGTAATGGAGAAGATTTGGACGTACCCAGAAGACGAGGCAGGTTTCGGTGGAGTGGCAAAGTTAAAGAAAAGAGTCCCAAATTTGAAAAAGGAAACGCAAAAGTGGTTGTCAGATCAGCTTGCGTACAGTTTAAACAAACCAATGCGGAAAAGATTTCCAACAAGAGCTTATAAGATATTCGGTATTAATGATTTGTGGCAAATGGATTTGATGGAGATGATACCGTATTCGAAGATTAACAAGGGTTATAAATATATTTTAACGTGTATTGATGTTTTCAGTCGTTTTGCTCGCAGAGGAAATATCTAAAGCAATTAACTCAATGTTTAAAAATGAGCATCCAGATAATTTGCAAACCGATTTAGGTATTATTATTATTATTATTATTATTATTATTATTATTATTATTATTATTATTATTATAGGCAAAGAGTTTTACAATAGTAAAGTTAAGCAAATCCTGGATCGTCTCAAAATAAATCATTAATCTGTACATTCTCAATACAAAGCCGCACATGTTGAAAGATTTAACCGGACATTGAAGGATAGATTGAAGAAATATTTCGTGCATCAAGGTAATAAAATATGGATAAATGTAGTACCGAAAATACTTGTTAGTTATAATAATTCATCACATCGAGGTCTGAATGGTTTGAGACCCGTAGATATCAGCTCGAAAACATTAGCTAAATCAGTACGGTCTAAAACAGTTGCTATTACAAAACCAAAATTTAAAGTTGGTGATCACGTTAGAATTAGTAAAATATCTGCTTCACCTTTCATCAAAAATTTCGATAGTAATTGGAGTGATGAGGTATTTCAAATTACTAAAATTAATACTAAACAGAGTCCTGTAATATATGTTATTAAAGACAGTGATAACAATGTAATACAAGGGAAATTCTATGAACAGGAATTACAAGTTATTTCCAAACCTACAGTGTTCAGAATTCAGAAAATATAGAAAACTAAAATGGTGGGTAAGGATAAACAATACTATGTCAAATGGCATGGATATCAAAAACACTCATGGATATCATCAAAAGACCTAGTAAAATGAGTTTCTATACAATTTTACCGAGTAATAGTTGCCCACTAATCCATCCGGAAAATCAAGCAAGTAAATTTATGGTTGATCTTCAAAATCCTATTTATTTACATGGAAATTGGGAAGTTGCTTTGCAAGACTTTACATTTGTGTACAATACATTCCCATTTTATAGTCATTGTAAAATCGGATTCAAGAAGCGTGTTCCCAAAACCTGTAGTGGTATTTTCTCAATCAATAATTTTGAACGATATTGTCATATTCCAAATCAGATTTTAGATGAAAATTGTGGTATGTTTTTCAAAGATGGATTGAATGTTAGTTGTGATTTTAGCCCATTTACAATAAAGTTTGAAAGTATTGAGGATGCCAAGCGAATGGGTTGTGATAAGCTTCGCATTGTTGTTCCTGGAACTGAATACCTAATACATTTTCAAAACATTTGATGAGAAAAGTGTAACAATCGAAAACATCAAAATATCAGTATCATATATTAATGAGGTTGAAGAGACATTTACATTTACTAATGATTTATATATTGAAACACTTGAAGAATTACATAAATATATTTCATTCAATTGTTTACATATATTTAAAACTATTGAATTTGTTAAAGATGGAATATGCAAATTCAGTCTGAATAATAACATTTGTGAAATTACATTTGATAAAAATTTGGCTAATACATTGGGATTAGATAAGCAAACGTATAGAGCAAGTGCTTTTGGTGTACGCAAACCGAAAATAATAAAACTTCATAGACAAATGTTCATATATACTAACATCATCGATCCTATAATTATTGGTGATTCTTTGGTTCCTCTTTTGAAATATGTTTGGGTTGATAAACATGACCAAGATGAAGTTGTCAATATAAATATCGATAATCCCATGTACTTACCGGTATCAACATCATGTATAAACAATATAGAAATAAATATTCGTGATGATAGCGGTAAATTTATTGAATTTAGTAAAGATACAAAAACTCATTTGACATTACATTTTCGTAAATTAGATGGCCAATAACGATATTATTAGTATGTATAGTGGTAGCCAAAGTGGTAGTAAATTACCGTATTTTATTGGTAAACAGTATGGATCAGGATGGTTGAAAACTATCGGTAGATTTGCACTTCCTATTCTTAAACGCCTTGGTAGTTTTGGTATGAAAAATAGCTAAAGATGTGATAATGAATGAGCAGAAAATATTACCATCTCTGAAATCAAATGCATTATCCGAGTTAAGGAAAGTTCTACTAAGTGTTGCAGGTATGTTTCAAAAACAAGAACCTGCACCGGCTCAAAAACGTAAAAGACATCATAAACATATAAACAAACGAATAAAAGGACATGGAACTATATTTCAAAAATGATTTGTGGTAAATCTGAATTGTGTTTATTTGATAGACCATCTCCCCAAGCAGTAATTGAAATGGGGGCCTTTGAAGAAGTATTTCCGATGAATTCTATTATGGATAGTAGAACCGATATTGAATTTTATATTAACGGTTCCCAAACTGAATATTTAGATTTGAACGATACATTGTTAACTGTTCAGATCAAAGTTGTAGATAAAGATAGAAAACCGTTGGGTAAACCTTGTGATGTAATACCAAACAATTTCTTGTTTCATACACTTTTTAAAGATGCAGTTCTCGGATTTAATAATATCAAGATTGAGGGTGGTAACAGTACATATATTCACAAAGCTCTAATAGAAACTATTATAAATTACAATAGCGATGCTAAAAATACACGTTTAACTCCTATGGGTTATGGTAGTGATGACGATAGGAAAAAGTGGATTAAGGGTTCAAAATTATTTACCATGTGCTTATCATTACAACTCAATTTTATGGATCAACCGAAATATTTACTCCCAGGTGTTAATGTACACATTAGATTGAAAAGATCAGAGTCGACATTATCACTAACAAGTGCCACCACAACACCAATTCTTCAATTAGTTGATGCAAAATTATTGGTGAGAAGAGTTAGTGTTGAGCCTTCTGTATTAGCCGGTCATCAACTGGGGCTTAATTCTAAGCATGCAATATATCCATTGAAAACAAAGGAAATTGTTCAATTTACAATTGCTAAATGGTCAGCTTCTTTCTATAAAGAACAAATATTTGGAGATAGAAGAATGCCCAACTTTATATTGGTAACATTTCAAAGTAAATCTCAATATAATGGATCATACTTAACATCAAGCTCAATTTTCAAAAATTTTGGAGTAGCATCGCTAACTTTATCGAAAAATAGTGATTATAGAGAAACATCTACTCAAGATTTCGATAATGATAATTATTGTGCTACATACATGCAGAGTATAGTGAGAAATATGGGTTATTTGGATAAAAACCTTAATTGTGGTATAACTCTTGATGATTTTAAAAACAAATATCCATTCTTTACATTTGTTTTGGCACCCGATTTTGATTTAAATCAGAGTCAATTACCTCAAAATGGAAATTTACGATTAGATATAAAGTTTGCTAAAGCTACAACTGAACTGGTACATGTTGTAATATATGGAGTATTTGAAAATGAGGTTCAAATAACTGCAAACAGAACAGTGTTGGTATAAATGTATAGATAATTTATGATAGTTTGTCATGGAGTAAGTTTTTAAATGTATTATTAATATTATTGATGTAGTTCTGTTCAGGTCTATCGAATTGGAAAAAAAATTCTAGAACATGAATTTTTAGGGGTTTTTCCTCTTGATAAAATTCCATATTTACGTAATAATCAAGCCATAATCGTCAATACTCAATCGTCTCATCTCGGGGGAGAACATTGGTTAGCAATATATATGAAACCTAGCAAGATATTTGTATTTGATCCTATGGGTTTCTATTATCCTGCTTTATTGGTTTCAAAACTGCAAACAATGGGTAAACCTATTGTGTATAATAAAACTATGTATCAAAAACCATGGACCTTAACATGTGGTCAACATTGTTTAGCATGGTTATTATCCAAGCGATTTGATGTATAATAAATGTATTAATGTTTGTGTTATGTTTTATTATTATTGTTATGTTTTAACTAATAATAAATATATATTTTTTAATTATTATTATTATTATTATTATTATTATTATTAATATTATTATTAATATTATTATTATTATTATTAATATTATTATTATGTGTTTAATTAATTAATGTTAACAAAGCCAGTGCATGATAAGTGCAGGATTTACAAAGACACTACATGATCACCACGTGATTTACAAAGACACTGCATGATAAGTGCATGATTAGTAACAAGGAACGCATACATACACACTCAAGACTGTATGTAATTTACAAAGAAATCACATACATACTTTTGTTTGTATGTGAATTACAAAGAAAAACACATACATACTTTTGTTTGTATGTGATTTACAAAGAAAACATACCTACACAATATAGGCTGCATGCGTAAAAATCTCTCACCTATATGTGTGTATTGCTTAAATGTGATTGGCTAAATCCTGAAAATATTATTCTCTTTATAAACATCTGCAAATTCAAAATCTATCACAATTAATTCATAAATTTTAATATGGCAGGACAAAATAATATTTTAAGAAGTCTTCTAACTTCATCCATTGGTAATTTTTATTTATTATTTATTATTTATTACCATTAATCTTTTAGTAAATTTCGACTGGTTCGATGTAAATGAAAATAAGGATCTTTTGGATTTGGATGACGTTTTTGGTAAAATTTAATTTTTTGTTAAATGATTTTATTAATATTCTTTTAGATTGTAATAATAATAATGTTGTAAGAATTATTATTGAAGATACTCCCACTTCAATTAATGAAGATGTTTATGAGGTTATATCTATCGGTAAGTTTAATATTTTTTTTTTTCAAAATATAAAAAACATTTCAGATGATGATGATGATATGATTCCGGCAACTTACCCAATAACTATTTTGGATGATATAGTGGATGATGCCCCCACTTGTATTGATGGAGATGATATAGTGGATAATGACCCCACTTGTATTGATGTTGACGATTCATCTGATGATAATATTGATGCAGATATATGTTAGTAATTTATTTATTTTTAAACTTTATTTAAATATATTAATTAATTATATTTTTAAACTTTATTTGAATATATTAATTAATTAAATTTTTAAAAATTTGACGAATTTAAATAATATTTTGAAAAATTATGAAAAGTATAAGATTTTGTGAAAAGTTGATTATTGAAGATTTTATGGAAATTATTTAATAGCGAAGAATTTATGAAGATTTTATGAAATCATGCAGAGTTGATTCTTAACTAATTCTAGGGAATGATTTGTGTAAATAATAAAAGGTTGTTTTTATTAAATTTTAGGTTAATAAATATCTATTCTTTATTAATAATAAGAAAAAATAATAATAATAATAATCTACAGTAATCATTGAAAACAATATTCATTTTATATTATAATAATAATAATACTTATTTGATGTGATAATAATAATTTGCAGTGAGCATGCAGCTATATTTTGAAAAAAAATGATACTTATTTTATATAATAATAATATTTTATGTGATAATAATAATAATAATAATAATAATAATAATAATAATAATAATAATAATAAAAATAATATTTATTTTATATGATAATAATAGTCTACAGTAAGCATGTAGCCATTCGCCCTATAATTTGCTAATAATAATAATCTGCAGTGACATACTATTCACCCTATAATTTGAAACATTTATTATTAACAGGTCTTTTTGTTATAAACTTGCATAATAATGAATGATTCGCGAATGTTGCAATATTTATGCAAAACAAGTGCAAAGCCATGTCTAATACATTTGACTATATAAGAATTATCATTTAATATTATACAAGTCTTTATGTTATAGAATTGTATAATAATGAAAGATAATTTTATAAAATATTGTAAAATAATTATATATATATTTTTTTTAATACAAGTTATTTAATTTATTATTATTTTATCAGGTAAATTTTACCTAAAATATTGCATGATCTCAAAGAATCATGGTGAAATATGTCACGAAAAAATGAAACAATACTATGTCCATAGATTTAATTGCATTAGGTTTTTTATTTGCCCTGTATGCAAAACATCCCAGTCCATAAAATACAAAGCTTTTTATAACATTCACAAGGACCATTTAGATTCATTTAAAATAATTAAAAGGGAGCTGTTTCGTATCAGTAATAAAAATAATGTAAATATTATGAATATTATAAATAATATACGCCCAACAAAAATAACTGAAAATAAAAGACCTGCTGAACATAGGCCATCTAAAATACCAAATAAACTTATAAAAATCGAAGTCATTGAAATCAGTGATGACGAATCAATTAATAATGCAGACATTGTAAATAATGTAGATATTATAAATAATGTAGATATTATAAATAATGTAGATATTGTTAATAATACTATTAATCAAGTTGGTGGTTCATTAGAACCTATAATACAAATTAATTTAAACGGCGCAATTAAAACAATTAAATTTAATACATCAGAGGCGCAACTGATAAAAATAATGTTAACTGTGAGAATCAGTTCTAAATTATTTGATGAGATTGGAAATATGGGGGGTGATGTTAAAATTCAATTTGCTGTTTTAATACAGTTTGAAAAAGATGGGGAAATCCGCGATAATTATTTTTCCAACAACGCAGAAAAATTTTCAGCTCGTTTTTTATCTGAAGGAGTTAATAAACTCAATGAAAAAATAGAAAAGTTCACCCATTTAGGCAGTGGATGGAGAGTAATCAATATTTTAGAAATAGATTTTATACTAACCAAATTTTCCCCAATTAGTCGTTTATCAGGTCATCGATATATTCAGACTCCTTCTGCTATTGCATCTAAAAAAGCTATTATAAATGTTAAAAAAACTGACGATAAATGTTTCCTTTAGAGTATTCTGGCAATTCTTAAAAAAGATTTAATTTTAGAAAATCGGACTAGACCTGCAAAATACACCGAGTTTTTAAACGACTTAGTATATGACGAAATTACGGATTGTCCAATGAAATTAATAAATATACCCAAATTTGAAAAGAAAAATGACAGTTTAAATTTAGCAATAAACGTCCTTTCTTATACTCCAACTGTGATAATTGACGAGGTTCCTGATAGTTATGTCTTCCATCATCCTCATTTAAGTATAATTCATCGTTCAAAGGTCATTGGCGGAACACCTATTTATTTGCTTTTATTAGAGAAAAGTGATAGGAATCACTACACCGCGGTGAGTGATCTGAATAAATTAATGAACTGTCATCAGAATCCTGATTGTCCAGTTCAAATTAGATGCAGATGGTGCCCAACTGCCTAAATGGTTTCAGGCTGGATAATGCCTTTAATAAACATGTAGCTCTATGCGCTAAAAATCAGACGGGTACAACCCTTTACACATTACCCGATAACAAAAATTTAAAATTTGAAAATTATTCTAAAACCATCACCCCTCTCTATGTAATTTATGCCGATTTCGAGTCGGTTTTACCACCAGATGTTAGACATCACCAAATTCATATGCCTAGTTCAGCAGGCCTTTTACTAATAAATAACTACACAAAAACACAACAATATTTTTAATTTTATGGACCTGACTGCATTTCTTTATTTCTTAAAAAAGTAGAGGAAATTGCTGTCACAATTGTCCTACCTTATTATGATGTTGAAAAGAAAAAGTTAATAAGTTTTATGTCTCTCGCTGAACAACGAGAATTTAAATCATGTAGAACTTGCTATCTTTGCAAGAAACCGATTGTAAATCCTGCTAAACACCATTGTCAATTTACAGGTAAATATCTTGGTGCAGCATGCCGAAAATGTAATTTTGCGCGTAGAATATACAAGTTGCTTCCGATAGTGTTTCATAATTTAAAAGGGTACGATCTGCATCATATTTTAAAACATGGTCTCAACGGTTTTCCTTCTTGGAATTTAGACATTATCCCTACCTCGACTGAAAAATTTATATCTTTAATTGTACATATAAAATATTTGGCTGTTAGATTTATAGATAGTATGCAATTTGTAAATTGCTCTTTATCTAAGGCTGTAAAAACACTTATTACACTACCTCTTACTACCTCTGCCTTTCCTGGTTCTATGATAGATTCTAAGGATATATTTCCTTATGATTATGCCGCATCTTTTGATGTTCTTGAAACTACTTATGAATTGCCTCCTAAATGGGAGGGTGTGACAGATGATGGGTATGCGACTGCTGAATTGGTTTGGATGCAACAAAACTGTGGTAATTTGCGTGACTATATGATGCATTATTTAAAAGTAGATGTATTCCTACTCGCTGATTACTTTCAACAGTTCCGTGAAAAGGCCATTGCATACAATGGTCTTGAACCTTTAAATTTCTATGGTATTCCTGGAATGTCATGTGCGTCAGCGCTTATGACATTAGATGAACCCATAGAGCTTTTACAGGACATGGAAATGTTCAATTTTTACGAGGGAGGAATACGAGGAGGGTTAACGTTTGTTAACAAACACTATGTTGCTTCTTCAGAGGACACCGAATTGCTGTATATAGACATAAATAATTTGTACGGTTGGGCTCTTAGCCAATCTTTGCCGTATGCTGATTTTGTTTGGGTGTATGATGGTTAGGATGATGTATTGAATGAGTGTATGAATGTTGAGGATATTGAAATCCTTCCATATGGATATACTATGGAAGTTGATATTGATATCCCTGAAAATTTCCATGATTTTTTAAATGACTTTCCGATTGGGACCGGAAAAGATGAGCCCACCAAATTCAAAAGTTGAGAAGCTAATGCTCACGCATTATCCAAAGAAGAATCATGTTCTTCATTCGAGGCTTCTCAGGCTTTATCTTTCGCTTGGGGGCTAAGGTTGTGAATGTACATAGATGTATAAAATTTACACAGAAACCTATTTTTAAAAATCATTTAAATAAAAATACTGACTTGCGAGCAAATGCAGTCAGCGAGATATATAAAGATTTATTTAAATTATATAATAACAGCTTGTACGGTAAATCCGTTGAAAACCTTAAAAAGCGAATGAATTTGCGACTATGTAATTCATTTGAAAAGTTAATTACATATTCGTCAAAACCAGCATTCAGAAAAACCATCGAAGTTGATGAGAATCTGTTTGCCGAGCATCTTAATAAGGATTCAATATGTTTGGATAGGCCTAGTTACATCGGACAATCAGTACTAGATCTATCCAAACTACGGATGTATCAGTTGCAGTATATAGAGCTGCAAAAGTATAGAACTATTTATAATTGTGATATAAATTTAATTGCCGGTGATACGGACAGCTTCTTTTTAGATATAAAAAATTTAAAATTAGATACTTTATTAAAAGCGATGATTTCGGATGACCTTTTAGATACATCTAATTATGACCCCTCTCATCCTTTATATTCAAGACGACTAGCATCCGTTATAGGAAAGTTTAAGGATGAGAGTAAGGGGGGAGGGTATAGTGAGTGGGTTTTCTTGCGCCCTAAATGTTATAGTTTATTGGGAAATAAGTCGACTATGAGGGCTAAAGGAGTAAAATTAGCAGGTACAAATATAAATCATCAATCATATTTAGATTGTTACAATAATAACGAGATTATATCTGTACCTCAGACTAGAATAGGGTCCCGGAATCATCAGCTTTTTACTTTTAAAAATAGTAAAATAGCGCTTAACAACCACGATGATAAGAGGGCATGGGTTGATAAAAATGTTAGTTTCGCCTATGGACACTATAGAGGGCTTGATGCAATTAATAGTGGTCATAGTATTACAAGAACACAGCAATTTCAAGATATATTCAAAGAAATTCTGGCTCCTGATTGATCATCAATTTATCAGACGAACAATTATGTAAATATTATATATTTTTGTATATTTTGAATTTTGTATATTATAGAAAAAAAAAATAAAATTGTACGTTTACTTATTTTATTATGTTTTTGATTATTATTAGTTGTTTTTCATATAAAGGGTTATAAAACATGTTCACAATAGTTAAATTTCGATTTTATCTGGATTATCAATGTAGGATTGAAAAAATTCTCGATATTTACCATACACATCCAGAATACATTTTATTTAGAAATAATATGCAACTAGATAATTTTATTATTGACTTATATATTTTTTAGTAGTAATAAATAATCATAGGTTTCTGTCAATAGTTTATCGATTATTAAAAATGTCTGATTCCATTTAATTCTGAATTCCGCTATCTTAATTTAGAAGATTAATATAATAATAATATTAATAAATAAAAACTTGTAACAATAATAATAATAATAATAATAATAATAATAAAATATTATTAGTTAAAACATTACTTATAAAAATAAGTAATAGAATAAAAAAAAATATTAATAATTAAAACACTACTTATATGCGCTGCCCGATATCGGAGGTATGTGGAATGGGCTTTGAATAAAGCTCTTCGATAATATAACTATAGTAGAATTATTTCTTTATAATAAAACTTTTTGTTGTACATGTCTTGGTTTTTTATTATATAATAATAATAATAAAATAAGTGATAGTTAAAACATTACTTATAAAAAAAAATAATAGAATAAAAAATTAAAAAATATTAATAATTAAAACACTACTTCTTTTTTTTAAGTAGTAATTTTTAATTTAAATTTTTTTTTAAAAAAATAATATGAACTTGAGAAATTTTAAATGACCTTGAGAAAATTTTTGACGAGTCATGGTCTTTGTCTGAATTACCTTGAGAAAATTTTCGATGAGTCATGGTCTTTGTTTGAATGACCTTGAAAATGTTGAATGACCTTGAGAAATTTTGAATGACCTTGAGAAAGTTTTTGATGAGTCATGTTCTTTGTTTGAATGACATTGGAAAGTTTTTAAATGACCTTGAAAGTGTTTAATGAGTCATCCAATGACCTTGAATGAGTCATGGTCTTTGTCTGAATGACCTTGAAAGTGTTTGATGAGTCACCCAATGACCTTGAATGAGTCATGGGCTTTGTTTCAATGACCTTGAATGAGTCATTGTCTTTGTCTTAAAAATTTTTTGTACCCCCCTGGGGGGGATATCCAGCGGTGACACGATCTAGCGGTGACACATCCCACTGCTATGCATAATTTTTTTAAATGAAATCATATTTTATTTGATAAGTAAAAAAGTAATTATAAAATGTAAAAGTTCTTTAATGAGAGCATTTTTGTTGCTTATCATCAACCAACGAGAAAAAAATCATTCTTTACTCAACGCTCTACATACTCTCGAGAGGTGCACCACGTGCCCACACGGTGTACAAAACCCCCGTTAGGAACCACTGCTTTAAAAGATGAGATATTGGCATTAAAGGAAATCGAAGAGTCGATAAAAATAATTGAGGAAATTAATGATAGTATTAATAAAATAAAATACTTTCAACAAGTCCAAATAGATGTAATAAAGAATATGATTAAGGAATTATAAAATGAGTATAAGATTAAAATTAAGAATTTATAATTTAATTTTTTTTAAACAAAACCACATCTTTTTTTACATTATTTATGAATTTTGGTTATTTATTCTTATCTGTTTTCATGTTAAATAGTTGATCCTTAGAATAATTTATTTCGCAGGAACCTCAAATATGGGTTTCAAATCATCTATAAATTTAATATCGCTTACGGTTTTATTTGGATATGGTTTAATTTTTATATTTTTCGCAGTTCAAAGTAATAAACATTTTATTCATATTGTTTGGTTATTATTATTGAAAGTCGGTTCCCTCTTTTTTGTTTGCACCTTTTAACCACCGTATGACTCTGATTATCTTAGGGTAGGTTGTCCCAGGGAGAACCACCCTTTCTGATAGATAAATTTGACTTTACTTGGATTTAGATTTATCTACTAACCTAGTTACACTACTCGTTCACGTCGATCCACTCTGGTCCATTAGTGTTTTTCCTTTTATACTCCTGCTCAGACTGTTTTCGGACGATTGTCAACAACATTTGCTACATTATTAAATTATTAACAATAATTACTTTCCACAGACCTCTTTAGCCGACATTTGTCAACAACGTTTGCTCCATTACTAAATTACAAATTACGAAATAATTACCTCTCCGTAGCTCAGTGACGCCCATTTAACATTGTTTAGGCCAATTTACCCTGTTATATTATTCCGTCTACACGCCGGGGTTTTCCTTATCTCTCGGGTTTCCCGTTGCCTCGGACTTCCCATTGACTCGGGCTTCCCATTAGTAATTAATTTTTTTTAATTAATTAATTTCTTTTTTTATTTTATATTATTTTATCGGGACCCCTCACTAAATTTGGCGTTCAACCATACCAATTTCCCCCGATCAATATTACTTTCAAATTTTTATAAATTTTTAATTAATATTGCACTTTTATCATTTTGGTGTTTTATCGATTTTACTGTGCTTTTTCGTAATACCCAAACATATCTCCCCCCTTTAATAAAGATTCGCCCTCGAATCTATTCATTTGAGAACATCAAAATTTAAAAATTTTGGTTTTTTTTTCTATATTAATGTTTTAATTTTTTTCGTGTATTCTATGATAGATAGATTAGAAAGAGTTTGTTATTTTATTTTATTTTTATTTATTTTATCAAATTTTATTATCTAATTTATATTATGTGTTTATTTTGCTTGCGATATAATTAATTAATAATAATAAATAAGCTTTATGATAATAATAGTAATAATGCCAATAATAAATCATAATAATAATTATAATAATAGTAATTATATAATCATAATAATAATAATGTTAATAATAAATCATAATAATAATAATAAATTAAATACTAATAACTCATGATAATAATAATAAAAATAATAATATGTTATTTGTAAAATATAATTATATTAGCCAGAAGCTAATTTAATAATAGTAATAATAATAGTAATAATAATAATAAAATAATAGAGGCTAATTTAATAAATAATTTATAATAATAATAATATTAGCCAGGCAAATTTTTGGTAATAACCACAGAGTCATTTGTATTCCCTTAATTGATTTGAATTTTAGGCAAGCTAAAATGAGTTGCGGCAATGTGCATACAATCACATTGCAATAGGTATTTCTCCTTAAATGATTATTATTGGCTAACGACTCGAATCGCCAGAGCAGTAAATATGCCATATTTAGTCACGTTCCTTACCAAATCAGACAGCATCATGTTTGCATGTCAACTGGTTTGAAATTTGATGGAACACTAGTGTGCTTGAGTGCATGTGTGTAATTGACAGATCTCATATTCAGCCAATGAAATTCACCCTATCAAGAATCGACATCAGTGTAGCAGATCAAACTGCTACGGATCTGAGAATAAATTGCCTTCAATGCGATCAAAATGTTGCAATTCAACAGTTGCATGATAATGAAATTTTCCCAAAACACATTGTTCGATGTGGACTTATTCGTAAAAGTTGCTGATGGTTTGTGCAATTATCTTTTTAAACCTATACTAAACTATAGCAGCTTCAGGTTGTTTACAGGTGTTTTGGAGAACAAAGAGGTGTGTTATATCCAATGTTATATAATTCCTCTGATGCCAAATGTATCAAATGTGCAAAATAATTCCTCTGATGAAAAATGTATCAAATGTGCAACGTGCGAGAACTTTTCCAAAACATTTGAATTCGTTGGTCATCCTCACAAATTAGATGAATTATTAAACACATTTCATTGGGGTTTCGATTCAAACAACTGGAGATTATTGTTACAAGTTTACTCTGTTCCAGAAAACGGCATTGTGGAAGTATTAAATGATATGACGTCAATTTTACAGAAAACGGCAATGATGAAATGTTAAATGATATGAAGTCAATTTTAGATAAAGTAAAAGCATTACGAGGGTGAAATAAAGGAAAGAGTTAGTTTTGTATAAAACTGTTGATATATTATTATTTTTTTTTAATGAAACTTAAATACAATCAAAAAAAATATAAAAATAATTATTTTAATAAAATATGGGTTGATTTTATTTATTTTGTTTTGATAGATATAAGAATTATAAATAATTATTTTAATGAAATATGTGAAAATTTTATTTATTTTGTTTTGATAGATATAAGAATTATTTAAGTTTATATAAGTTAAATATTAAAACGTTCCACTCCTCCTGCTGGTTACGCCAGGCTGCAGGCATGGGGAATGGTTCTTCTTGTGCGTCTCAAATCCCGAAGTTCGAGATCTGAGACTCTCAACAACTGATAATAATCTCAATAATAATAATGGCAATATCACCAATATACTAATAGTGATAATAAGTATACAATTTTGCATGATTTTTAAAATCTTCGTCTTACATACTTTTGTGTCATTGATTTTTTTTTCATTTATTTTTTTTTGTATGGGACGAAATAAATCAAGAAAACGAGATTTATTAAATTAATATTTTATAAATAAATAATATAAATAACATTTTTATTTCATCTCAAGTTTTAGATCCACATTTATAATGAATAACCGTTTTCTTCTTTCTGTATGTAAGCTGATTTATTACGATAGTTTCTCCACTTTCAACCTCCAATGAATCCAATGAAGTTTTCCTTTTTCTGTTCCTTCGTGAGATACTTGACTCATGCTCAAATATTGGTTGGATTTGATGAATCGGTTCATTGATTATTAAACCCAGACTCTCTTCAATTATTTCAATCATCTCTTCTGTTGCCCATTTTAATTGAACAGTTTGAATTTCACCATCGGTTTCCATATCCTCTAATGCTGTGAGGTCAATTTCTTCTGTAATTCCGGTCATTGATGTTGAAGCGGTGTTATGAAGCTTCCGATATTCTTCCAACGAATATTTCCTTGACGGTTGCTTTTTTGGTATTTCGATATCATCGATCCACAGTTTATCAATTTGCAAATATACTCTTCTTATGTTCTTTACATCTTCGAGGGCTGAATGTATGCCCACTCTTCCTTTTTTTCGTTGTATTTATTTCATCAGCTAGTTTGAATATTTGGATCTTCATTTTTCTGTCATCCACTCTCACGTAATTTGGGATCTGCAAATTTTCCTGGATGATGTATGGGTTCCGTCGAACATTGTTTCTGTGTATCTTAAGGTAGCTATCATAAATTGTCCTTGCCCAATGAATTTATTGCATTGCTAAAATATAGTTAGTTAATTTTTTTGAATTTAAAAGTTGACGCTAGAGTCAAGGTGGAGTACCCTAGGGATACTGCCTTAACTGGTAGCGGTATAAATAATAATATTAATAAAAATTAATTACCTACGATTGTATCCTCATAGACAATCCAAGGTCTTTGGGCCATGGATTGACGCTCAAATCGTTGCATTAGTTTTCGAAGATATGGTAGCAATGCGAGAAGAAAAATGATAGAAAATTATATCACACTGATTGTACTGATCGATAAAATTACACATATGATTTCATTGTTATCAGATAAAGATGATGTAGTATTGTTCTCACGAATTTTCACATTAGCCATATAGTCATTGAACGAAGATAATATTGTTTTTTGTTTTCGAATATTTACATTAGAGATATGAGAATAATTGGTGTTCTTTATGAGTTCTGTTGAATTATATACAACTCGAATGAATCTGGTTTCGACAAAAATGATTTCCCATGGATTAAAATTTGATATTCGTCTGTAATACTTGATTTTTATCATCACAATTTTTGAAATTGATTTAGATCGTATTTGCTGAATTTCGATAAGCAAATAAGCATGGCTTGATAAACAAATCCCAATATTTTTGCTTTCTATTCACGTAGGATGATATCATATTGATTAATGTTCCATTAAATCTTTCAACTAGATCATCTGTTTGTGGATGATAAGGCGATGTACTAAGTTTCAGCATTCTAAATAATTCCGTGATTGAGGTAAACAGTTCGCTTTCGAAATTCGTTCCTTGATCAGTAGGGTGGCCCTTAAAACAAAAAGTTTAAAATAATCTTCTGGCACACCACTAATATGTTCCACTTACAGAAATAAAATTATGTGCAAAAAATCATGCAGATTGGTCAATATTTAGAGGTGGCCCTCAAGCTTTGAAGTTTGACTAAATCCATGAAATTTAAATAAATCGTTAAGTTTTAAACCTGTTTCGTGTTTTGTATAAATATGATGTATTGTAACTGTACAATATATTAACTTACATACTACATCATCATTGCATCATCCCAATGACAAAATAAATATTCTTTGGTACAGTAGACACTGTGTGCAAATTTGCAAAAAAGCTTACAACCCTTAAATAATAAATAATTTGACTGCTATCATTGAATTGCTTAGTCAATACTTATCTGTGTCTGCCAAGTCTTTAATTGCAGCACTAGTGCGCTAGATTGGTCTCACTGGATTGTAGTGGATTCAAGTGGATTGCTTGCATTCAAGGTAAATGTAATTTTTTCTATTAATCCAATTTGTCTATTATTTGAATGGGTTTAATTACTTCTGTTAATTCATTATTCTATCATTCGTTACTCATTACTGAATACTCAATAGTCATTATTTGAAGTGATTAGTAAACGCCTAGTCCATAATTATGTGTTGTCACTTGTCAGTTTTTGATATAATGTTTATTTTTATAGATTAAAAATAGAGACCAGAGGAAAATCAAATGTCTACTTGCTCGGTTCAGCGGAGTCTGACATTCTGGGAGCAAAGTTGCCATCGCATCGCCAAACTTTTGGTTATTTCATGCATCTTCACAAAGTTGAGAATCTGACCGTTCGTGACTCTAGTCGACAAACCATCGAAAAGGTGTTTGGATTTTGTCATAAGGCTGGTATTCCAATTCGAGTAGCCAAACATTGCATCGACAAGTTGGAAGCATTTTTTGCTGAATGGAAAGGTCTCCAAAAGCACAAGAATCGGATTACCGATGGACACAAGATGAAGGAAGATGAATTCACTTTACGCCTAGACAATCTCTTTGACATCGCACATTCGGATGCACTGACTTTGATTACTATTCCTGAAGATAGAGCGTTCCTCCTCTCTCAAAGGCAGGAAGGCCGGTCAGGTTCAATTAGAGCTGTTGACAAGGTGGAAGAACTGAAGACACGCCGTCGTCAGGATCGGAAGAGGCAGAACTGAAGCGCAAGAAGCGATCACAAGAGGAAATTGAAGCATATTCGAGCCAGGCTGCTCTTAAAACTGCTTTATCTTCAGATGATGATGCAGTTGATGAGTATGATGATGATGAGTACTTCGATAAAAGTAAAACTTGCAGTCGATCGGATGAAGTCTGTGTTGTCTCCTGGTTTAACTTCAGCTTTGGACAGAACTAAGATTTCATCACGGAATGCTACCTTCGTTTTCAGTGAAGTAGCTTCCAGTCTTGGCCATGATGTGAAGACTTTAAACATCAATCGAGGCTCAATGCATCGCGCTAGAGCAAGTCATCGGGCTGCCAGATCGAGCTGTCTGCGATCAGAGTTTTCAACAACTGTACCTTTAACGGTTCACTGGGACGGCAAGCTGGTGGAAGACTTATCGACACATGAACATGTAGACCGACTTCCAGTCCTTATCTCAGGTGTTGGAGTCAAACAGTTACTTGGCGTCCCAAAGCTGTCAGCTGGGACAGGTGAAGCACAAGCATCTGCAGTCGTTCAATGTTTGGAACGAGTGGGGTGTTGCAGAGCAGGTCGCTGCAGTTTGTTTTGACACGACAGCATCTAATACTGGTCATCGTTCAGGAGCATGTTCTCTGATCGAGCACAAACTAAACAAAGATCTTCTATACCTGGCCTGTCGTCACCACATTATGGAGTTAATAGTTGGGGCTGCATTTGAGACAACAACAAATTCAGATATTCAAGAGGTTCAGAGATTATTGGCAATTCATAGATCGTGACGGTTTTCAGGTTGCTTCTTCAGACCCGTCGGTTGAGTTGTTAGTTGCACCATATCGTTCTGACATCCTGAGTTTTGCCAGAACATATTTGCAAGCTGAACATCCAAAAGATAACTACAGAGAATTTCTGGAGCTTGCAGTCATATTTCTTGGAGATGTTCCTGATCGCGGAATTCGATTTCATGTGCCTGGTGCAATGCATCGGGCACGATGGATGGCGAAAGTTATCTACTCAATCAAAATGTTTTTCTTTCGCAGTCAGTTTAAGATGACTGCTTCAGAAGAGCGTGGTATTTGTGATGTCGCCACTTTTTCCGTTGTCATCCACCTCAAAGCCTGGATGACTGCACCACTGGCTGTTGAAGCACCTCTGGATGACTTCACGCTTATGGGACAACTTAGGAGCTATCCGCATGCGGCTATTTCTGCTGCTACCAGCAAGAAGCTCGGGCTACATATGTGTTACTTGTCCGAAGAGCTTATTAGTCTGGCTCTGTTTGACTCCAGACTATCACATGACTCCAAGAAGCTAATGATTGCTGCAATGGACGAAGAAGCTCCAGATCATCCATCGAAGCGACCCAGCATAAAGTCCGATGCATTCCTGGGAAAACGAGGTTTGGAACAGTTCTGCACAGTGAACTCCAAGAAACTGTTCCAGTTGCTTGATCTACCTGTAACATTGGTCAACAAGGATCCATCTGATTGGGAACAAGATAAGTCATACAGGTGAGCGCTGGGCATTGTCAAGAGCTTGGCAGTCGTCAATGACAGGGCTAAGCGTGGAGTTTCTCTCATTCAGGATTTTAATAAGAAACTGACCAAGAATGAAGATAAACTCCAGTTCCTTCTCCAAATTGTGAATGAACATAGGCGCCAGTTCCCTGAGTGTACCAAACGAAACCTGGCGACTTGTGCTAGTGGTCAACAATCTGACACTGTGAAATTGTGAATGTTGTGAAATAATAATACAGCGAAGAACAGTTGGCAGAGAGACATAATTCTTAACATTTTCAGTTGGAGCTATTTCTGAATCAGTGACATTATTGTTTATTTGTTGTACAGTAAACTAACCTGTTCAGGCCATTGTGTGTAGAATAAATGTGATTTAAAAATGTAAGAAACCTTTAACAATTTGCAATATCGACTATCGAGCTTGAAATTGTGGTACATACAAAACTTCAATGCCTGAGGGCCACCTCTAAATATTCTTCAATTGTAATGATGTTTTACACAATTCCTTATTTCAATATTTGGCACAGATTGGATGGGTGCCAGAATTCAAATTATTAATTTCATTTTTTTGCCCTATGCTAAAGGCCACCCTATTGATCAGTCAGAATTTTCTTTAGTGTTCCAATTCGAAAAATAATATTTTCTACAAATATCTTTGCAACTGTTTCGGCTTTTTAATTCTGCATCGCATATGCTTCAGGCCATTTAGTTAGATAATCACAGAACACGATGATATACTTGTTGCCATTAATTCTTTTAGGTAATAAACCAACAATGTCCATTGCAGTAATTTCCATCAGCGTTCCGGGCACTGGCATAGGTTTCAAAGGTACTTTTGTTTTCTTTCGCGTATTTCGTCTGATTAAGCACACTTCACAAGTATGACACCATTGTCTGATATCTGATTCAATAGTGTCCCAATAATATTTTTGTTTCAATCTTGATAACGTCTTCCGAGCGGATAAATGTCAACCTAGTGCTCTATCATGGTATATCAACATTAATGTTGTTCGATGTTTTGTTGGAATCACAATTAATAAAGTTTTATTTTTAACACATTTTAACAAACCATCATGAATGATATATTTATGTTTTTCGTCAACTACATGTTTCCAGTCACCCTCCTTTTTGATCGTGACTGCATGTTTCCGCAATTGATTTATTTATTCATCGTTTTCCTCATCTTTTTGCAGTTCCTGCAAATTATTAGCGGTTTTGATTGCCATAAATATTGTATTTTTATAATTCGTTTCATTATTTTTACTCTCATTATTTACAGAGATTCTCAATAGCGTATCCGAATTTCCATTTGATTTGCCGTTCGATATCTAATTTCAAAATCATATTCTTGTAGGGCTATTGACCATCGGATCAGTTTGCTGGCTGAATCCCGATGTTTCATCAACCATTGTAATGGATTATGATCAGTAAACACAACAAATTTTCGGCCAACTAAATACTGTCTAAACGTTGCTATACCGTAAACCAATGCTAATGTTTCTTTCTCAATTGTAGAATAATTCTTTTCGTGTGGCTTTAACGTTCTGCTGGCATATGGAATAACGTGATCTTTCTCACCTTCGACTTGTTGTCCTAATACTGTACCCAAAGCAAAATTACTTGCATCGGACATTTAGATGAATGGTATTCTAAAATTTGGACATCTAAATATAGATATTTTAATCAAACTTTCTTTAAGCAATTCGAATGCTTCTTGTTGACCTTTTCCCCATTTAAATTGAGTCTGCTTTTTAAATAATACATTTAAGGGCTGTGCTACATGAAAAGTTTTTAATAAATTTTCTATAATAACTAGCTTAACCTAGAAATTGTCGAACTTGATCTACATTTTCAGGGATTGGGTATTCTTTAATTTTCCTCACATTTTCTGGGTTTGGTTGCAATCCATTTGAGAAATAATATGACCTACATAAACCATATCCGATTTTCCCCATTCACATTTCGAGGGTTTTATTTTTAGATTAGCCTTTAATAATCTTCAAAATACAATTTCCACATCTTTCAGATGTTCTTGAAAAGTATTTGAAAATATTATTATGTCACCAATATACACTGATGCATGTGGGATATCACGTAAAACAAAATTCATACCTCGCTGGCACGTAGCAGGTGCTCCAGTTAATCCAAACGGTAACACATTAAATTCATACAATCCCTTACCATCCGTAAAAGCCGTTTTTCTTCGATCTACTTCTTTCACTTTAAATTGATTGTAACCTTTATTAAGATCGATTACTGTGAAAAATTGTACTTTACGCATTTGATCAAACATTTCTTGTGGAACTGGAATAGGATATGTATCCTTTCACGTAACTTGATTTAATTTCCGATAATCGACACAAAATCGAAAATCTCCGTCTTTCTTTTTAACAACTATTATTGACGATGAGAATGGTGAAGAACTATCTCGTATTATTTTGAACTCTTTCATTGCTTTTATCTGCATGTCACTTTCCTCTTGATGTATATATGGAATTCTATACCCTTTCAATTTAATTGGAGTTTCATCAAGTAATGGTATCTCATATTCAATTACTTGGGTGAGTCCCAAATCGTACTCGTGTTTTGCAAACACCATTTTATATTTTTTTAATAACTCAGTGAATTCCCATTTTTGCGATTCTGTTAAGTCATTACTAATGACTTGCGGCTCTTTGTAGATCTTAATATTTCTCGGTAATTTTGGTGTTTTCTCTATTTCAAACTTTGTTAGTTTTCCCAGTTTGGTTTTTGGTTTCATTTGGATGGGTTATATGTTTTGATTAATTATTCTCACTGGCACTGTTTGGTCTTTGACTTTTACCACTTCATCACACATTGGCACTTCATATTTTTCTATTAGCTTCTCATTTGGTTCAAATATGCATTCATCTCACGTTCCATCTTGTAGTATTACTCCCTTTACAACAACTGTCTCACTTATTCTGTGATTTACTTTTGCTTTCAATTTAATTTCCGGACTAATTTTTGTTTGAAACGAAGCTATGCAGTTTTCTGGCATTACCTCTACTGGTCGTGGAATTGTGTGCATTTTTATCAGTGATGTATGGCTCCATTTAACACAGAACAATACAAAAGTAGTTCGCTTCACAATACATTCTCTAACTTTAGCTCGCCGTAGATCAGATTCCTGATACACATAATATTTTACATCATTTTCTACTTTCAATTTCTTTGGGTATGCATCCGGACATTTTCCCATTTCTGTTTGGGAACAATCGTAAGCTGTCATACCTGTAGCTTGTGTAGTTATTGTACATAAAATAAAGATCATAACTATTGCCCATGGAAATATCACCTTTTTTCTTAGCCCTGGGCTATCTTTTCCATTTAACGGTTTGTATGATAAATTTTTTTCATCACTTTCATTTACTATAAGATTATTCATATTCTTCCAACATCCATTCTTTTAACCCACTCTATAAAATATTCATTTGAGATTCGTGCAGCTACATCTATCAAATTTTCCAAATTATCCGTTTCTGCTATCGAATGAGCTCCAATTTATAAAACCATATAAGTTAAACTGGTAAACATTACTTCTTTGTCAATTTCATTTTTAGTCAAATTTTCAATTAATTTCTTATCAGAAAAGTTATCGTTTTCTCCAAATCTTTGCACAACATTTGGAAGTCTGTTTTTCATTTCAGTTACCATATTTCCTAACTCATACCCTACATCCATTTTTATTTCAAACATCGGATATACTGCTTTCATCAAGCCCATTAATATTATTTTTTTTTCATCAACATCCTGTTCAATTCTCACTAAACTCTGCTTTATCTCGTATAAAGTTCTAGGTTTCCTAACAATTATTTCACTATTTATTTCACCTCTTGGTGCCTCAGATATATCTTGTTTTTCCAAATGTTCTACCTGAATTTTATTATTCGATTCATTTTCTTCCTAATCACTGAAAATTTCATCTACTTTTTCTCGTTCGATTCCGTTTACGTTATCTTCCTCTATATCTGTACTTGAATTCTCCGAATTATTCACTGAACCTACTTTCTGTTCCTTTATTGCTACTACACAATTTACTAAATACCCTGCCCTTCCATCGGCATCTAGGTATCCGTTTTCATCTAATTCCTGTGACTTAAATATACAATCATATAAATATTCATCATCATCTAACTCTTCATCTTTGAACATCAATACAATAATTCCATCTTTTCCTATTTGGTTTGCAGCTGTTTTTCTAAACTTTTGAACCTTTGTACACCAATGTTCCTCTATAAACTCTGTTTTTCCGCAATCTTCATAATCTATTGCTATTCATAATCTTCCTAATCTATTCTCTACCAAATATTCACATCAAACATTTCAATATTTCTCCATACCTCGATTTATTATATAAATATGGTCGTATTATGTTTACTATTTCTAGTTTAGCCTTTTCTTCTAGTTCTATTTTATTAATTAATTTTAATTTCTCCGTAATTTTAACTCCATACTAATCACTTAAAGCATCTCTTAAGTCTCTTGTTATTTCTTGTGAATCACTCTTTTCCGCTACTTCCTCCCTAATCATACACGCAACCTGCAATTTATTTTTATTTCCAGGTATAAAACCACAATCTATTAAAAATTCATCGTCTTCTAGATACCTATTCTTAAATTTCACCTTTATTATCTGTCTTCCATTATTCTATTTTAATCTATCTTTTAAATCTTTAACATAATCTCCAATTTCACAACGAATACAGATCACACTATTTCTACTTTCATCTAAACATCAATAAAAAAAATCTAACCATTTATTTTCCCTGAACGCTTTCCCAAATATTTTCATCATATTTGTTATTTTATCTCTATCTTTTAAATTCACCTCATAATAATCAGCACATAGTTCAATTACACTTTTCAATCTTTGTACACTCAGTGACATATGACTCAATTCCAGTAATGATCTCATTATTTTAGACGTTTCCGCTGCTCTCGATTCTATTAATTTATTAATCCTCGACATAATCATTATTGCATTTTCGCTTTGCAGATCATCTTTAATCGTCATTATTTTCAACTCTGTGTCTGATGCTTCTGATTGCGACTCATACATCATGTGGTTATCCGTCTCTTCATCAAATTCAAACTTGCATATTAAACGATCCAAACGTCGACTCATTTGTTTCACTTCATCTTCAATTCTATTATTAGAATTATCTAGCTTCACAAAAGCAACGTTGTCTGCTTGTGATTTGTCACTTTGGAATCTAGTCTTCTTTAAGATTGGTTTATGGAATTTCTCATTATTCCTGGGACATGACCTCGCCATGTGCCCATAACCTCTACATGAATGACATTGAATTCAGCCTTGTAAATTAACTCTATCTCTTTGGGGTGAAGATGACGTTGATGGAGATCTTGATCTTGCGTAACAGTTTCGTGATACATGCCCTCTCTTTCCCCAATTATAGTATTGTATATTATCATTAATTAGCTGGTTATTGGTGCTCATTTTACTAAACCTTTTCCCACCATCGCCTTTTAACCAATCTGGCCACATCCTCTTTGGACTTCGTTGCTCTTCATTTTTAAACCAAGATTGACTATTACTATGTACCTTTCTCTGGCAATGATCACACTGGACAGAACTTGGACTTCTTTGGGCATTGTTTCTAAACCAGCATTGATTTATATTATGTCCCAATTTCTGACAATGACTACATTGAACTGGTCTATCTCTCTCCTCTTTTGGACTATTTGTAGATTTCCTTGGCTCAAATTTAACTCTGAAGTTTGGTGAGGGGCTGGTTGATTTCTGGAATAAATTATTTTTAATTGGTGATATTGATCTGACTCTGGATTCATCAATAGTTGTAAAAGATTCTGCTTTTGGTTGAGTAGTTTTCAAATTCAACTCAATCTTCATAGCCTTTTTAATTAGCTCATCAAAATTGTTGAAATCTACATAGCATAGGGCCTTTTTAATTTCCTTTCTAACTCCTGTCAAAAGTTGATCTTGCAATAATTCCTTCACTTGTTTCGCCACATCAACTTGTTCGGGTTTAATCTCGAAAGGTTTCTCTGCAAGGGTTGTCAAATGATAAGCAAATTCACTTACTTACTCGTCTGGTCTTTGCACTCGATTGTAAAACTTTTGGCGCATTATTCTTTTGATGTCACCCCCAATTAATTTAGCTGGCAAGGCATCATTCAACTTGATCTAATCGTTGGCAATGAGTCTTTTATCAATCTGTTGCCAAGCCTCTCTCGCTGCTCCTTTTAAATATAAAGGTAACCCTTGCACCATAATCGTTTGGCTCCATCCGTAAGCAGTGGCATACATGTAGTAATCAGCCATAAAATCAACAAATTCGACAGGATCTCCTCCATATTGTTGAACTGGTAGTTTCTGACAACTTGCATAATCATTACTAAGTGTAGTAGACATATTAGTTTGGACATTGGATACAGGGGTTGTCACAGTAGACACCGGGGTTTGATCATTATTATTGGAATTTTCGCCATTATTTCTGATTGCTTTGTGTTTCTCAAATTATAAAATCTTTTTTGTACAACTTTTTCTCTTCTGAATTTTAAAATGTTACAATTAATAATGTTACCTTTTGTTTTAATTTTGGAATTTATTCGATATTAATTTTCTTTATAAATTTTGTCATAACGAATCACGAAGTTTTTCAATAATTTCAAAGTTTTCTTTTAATTTAATAATTTATTCTCTTTTCAGCTTATAATTAGTCTGACACTCTTCTCTTTTTTTTTCCTCAGTTTTTCTCTTTTTAAACAATTCAAATATTTTCACCACTATTCTCAGCCGACTTTAGATCACGTCGGGCTCTCATAAATGTTGGGTTATTATTATTGAAACTCAGTTACCTCTCCGTAGCTCAGTAGCGCCCATTTAATATTGTTTAGGCTAATTTACCCTGTTATATTATTCCGGGTTTCCCATTGCCTCGGGCTTCCCATTAGTAATTAATTTTTTTAATTAATTTCTTTTTTTTATCTTATATTATTTTCTAGAGACCCTTCACTAAATTTTTATTATTATTTCTGGACTCGTCCATCAATTTGGCGTTCAACCATACCAATTTCCCCCGATCAATATTACTTTCGAATTTTTATAAGTTTTTAATTAATATTGCACTTTTATCATTTTGGTGTTTTATCGATTTTACTGTGCTTTTTCGTAATACCCAACAATGTCTTCAACACCTGAACAATTATTATGTTTATTAGACAAATTTTTAATATTGGCTTTATATTCTTCACACTTTAATAATAGTTGTACAGTTTCTTGGTTTCTAAAATTGGAATACTGGCTTAAGTTTATTTTTGCTGAACAAGAAATAATTGTTTCAAGGCATTCTTATAATCTAATGCGATTTTTAGATCATCTATTCCTATATGAACTCTCAATCATTAGATCCTATAGTGCAGGAATAAGTAATGAAACTTTGAATGTTTCATCGATGAACGATAAACAGTAATGTTAAATTTAACAAAAATCTGTTAAATATCAAGAATATATTTACCTGTTACCCGCGAAAATTTACAAATATTTAAGATGAAGCTTTAAAGAAAATTTAAAATAATTAGATAAACAGAATTTTAAACAAAAATTTGTTTGTAAAGAAAGTTTTAAAAATCACATTTTTCAAATTATGTCAACTAAACATGAATTATAATACTTTGATGTATATAATTAGTAAGAATTACACTAACTAATATGCCAAAAATATTGATGTTTTTCAGGTGTGCCAAGAAAATTATAAGATTCGTAGTGTGCTACAAACCAAAACAGATTGAGAATCACCTTTCTACATGTTCAAAATGTATTCAAATGAAAGCCATCGCAATAAATTAGTTTATTATCAATACAATTTTGCAAGATCTGGTTAGATTGAATTACGATCACACAATAAGTAATATAAACGGGTATTACAACTAAAGAGTAAATCACTAACAAGGTTCTTTACAATAGAATACGACCTCATTTCGCTTCAACTACCTCTATTCAAAATTTTCAGTTTTTAACTATTACCCATGTAATTTATCGTTTTCGTTGTCTGATATTTATACGACTTGTCTTTTCACTTTTTTGAAAAGAATTTCCTCCAGAAAATGAACCAATTAAAAACTAGTAATTTCAATGCCAAAGTCAGTTGATTTTTGCTGTTTTGATTATTCTATCCTTTTTAGGAGATTTCAGATTTTAATCTTCAGTGACAATCAAAAGTATTATTACTATTGGAAATCAATAATGGTAATATAATAAATAACAATTTTTCTCAATCGTCCTCGAATCTTTTCTATAATAATTCCATATTAATAACCAAATTTTAATAAAATTTGTTTTAATCAAAAAACATGATCAATATTATTTGATCGATTTAGCAAAACAAAAAAATTGCAAAGAAAATCTGAATTGTGAAGAAATCATCATATATTGATTCAAATCCAATCTCAATATTCACATAATTTATTACAAACTCATATTCATGCTCAAATAATATTATTACAGATCCACTTTATTGATCTCACTTGAGTCGATTATTAATAGACAAAACTGATCAAAAACAATTAATCATTAAAATCAATCAATAAAAGCGTATCAACAAATATTTCTAATAATTTGAAATCTATAAATTCAATAAAAAATCATTAACAATTTCAAAATACATTCAATTCAAAATTTGAAATTAATCGATAACTGTGAGACTACATGTAAAAACAGTTAAATTAAATAAAAAATCCGTAATCAAAAACATACAGAGATAGAGAGTGAGAGAGAGAAATAGATCGATAAAGAAACAACGATGAAAGATTAATCTCGCATTTCAACATTTGACAGCTAGAATGCAGTATAAAAATAAGATCGTAATTTCTCCAAATAGCAATTAAATAATTTAAATAATGGTCACTTAAAATAATGAAAGTTTTCTGCACAAAATATAAATCAAAATGGAAACAATAATCAATCAGAGAAATAATATTTTTATATCGATTCAAAACACAATATCATTAATGAAGTTCGATTAATATTATTATTATCAATAATAATATATATATATATATATATATATATCAGCATCATAAACAACACATCAACAGCATCATCATAATCATAATCATTATTGGCTTTACACCTGCAATGATCATCGCTCAATTTCATAGAATTTCATTAATTACAAGGAAAGAAATGGGCATGGTCATGAGTACTATCAGTCATTGTTTTGAGAAGTTGAAGGGGTTTTGTTTTTATTGCGGTTAGAGGTAAAAATGTGCAAAATATTTGAACTTTTCTTCTTGTGAGACGTTACACCACTGACGGGGGCAGTACTAGCACCGGGACTCAATGGCTGACTGTTGGCAACACCAAGCTCATCTGATTTAGAATGACAATGGGTATTGATTTTATTATCCTGAATAAGGAGATCATATATATGACATTGCACAAAACCACATCAAAATTAATGGTTAATAATATATAAATATATATATATATATATATATATATAGACAAAATTGGCAAGCAAAGCAATTTTTTATAATAATACAAGAGAAATCTTCCATATTTTTTTCTTCATCTTTATTTCATTCCACGATATAAATCAGAAAAATATATGTGAGTACTAGAAGTTGATTCGAGGTCGGTGAGAGATCATCTTTAATTAAAATAACGACTTAGGCTATTTAAAATAACTGAAAAGAGTCATGTGCCAAAATAAGTACCAAAGAATTCGTACAATGTAATACCCGAAATTATAGAAACTATAATGCTTATTGTAATGATATAGCCTAATAGCAAATAACACGAAACTCTAAATTAATTAATCAAATCAAAACTTATTTTCTTAATTAAAAAAATCAATTATTTTTACAAAGTGAAGATAGATGTTTAAAGATGAAAGTTTATGAAGATTGAGTTATTTGACTAAACTGTAGAGTTACTTTGTTCTTTTCGAATATTATCCTAAAGCTAGACTTAGACATGTTTATTCTATTTAAAAAAAACTAAAAAACAAGTTATATCAGAAAATTCTTTGAAAAGATTAACGCGTTTAAAAGGGTTTGGCGATTCCTGATATAGATCATTATTTTGTTTTATAGTCGGTAAGAGAAATGAAAATAAAGGAAATTGCTAAATAAATACATGTGATATATAAATGTGAAAATAATTCGATAATTAATATAATGAATTCATAAAAACATAAATGATTAATGCAATTATAGATATATGCAGCAAGTGAACTAACGACTAACATCCAACAACAATTCAAAAAGCGATATATTTATAGGGGCAGGACCACAAGGCAATGGCTGCGAAAATATATAAATTACTTTTAACTCCCTCGCAACAATTGGCTTGTCACGTAGCCAAGATTATTTAAATTTGTTTTCTCAACAAATACGTAAAAACGGAATTTATTTTTACTTTATATTACTTTATAAATCCTTCGCGTCCTGAAAGAGTTAACATCATAAGAAAAGAATAATTTAGAAACGGGCTTAAAAAGTTAATTAAAGTTCAAAATTTAATGTATTTAAAAATATTAACACCATAAATAATAAGAAAACTATCAAAATAACTTTTTAATTTTGAAATGATTGTCAAAAACAAATTTATTTAACTTTTCGATTTTTCGAATGAAGAAGTCTTAAAATTATTTCAATTTGAAGATGAAAATCATTTTATAATTAAAAAGTAATTTTGATAGTTTTGCTTATTATTTATGGTGTTATTATTTTTCAATGTGGAATATTAATAGTGTTTACAACATTCACATTTGCAATAGAAACAGAATTTCTGCACTGAGGTTGCACCATTACCATGACTTGATCATTATCACCCCAAAATTTTCAATTTTACCATCGAGTCCACTTTAAACATATTAAAAAATTAGACAAAGGAATTTTAGAATACTAATTTTAAAAATCTCAAATTAATATTAAAAATTTTAACCACAAAACATTGTTTCATTTTTGGACATGTTATAAAATTTTGAAATTAACAAATAAATTTGAAGTGAAACTAAATACAAGTTAATAAAAAACCGGTATAAGTGTAGTGCGTGGGACTTTTGGAAATCAAATACATTTTGACTATTTACATAATTTTTTAGCGTCATATTTAAATTACAAACACAGCACTTGGCACAAGGAGGAATGATTAATAAATCTTGGAAAAATTCAAAGATTTCTTGATAACTTATCATTTTTTCTTTTAAAACGTTTTCTACACAACTTTTATTAATTTCTTATTAATAATGATTTTGAAAGATCCTTTATTCTACATTTCATCCAAGAAACTGTATTAAAAATCACTTACCAATATTCTGACGAATCAATCAAAAAGTATTTTCAATACTTTAGGGAAAAATACTGTTACCTTGTTCTGTAAACAATACCAATAACTATCTCGTTTGTTATACATTTTCAAATGGGACAAATCAAGTTACAAGAGCGGGTGGTTAACAATTAAAAGAGGATTTCAATTTATTTTCCCATAGCATTACCAGGTTTATGCAAAAAACTTTCCTCTTTCACAATTTTGTCCTGAAAATTGGTTCATGAAATTTTTTTATTATTACCTTCTGATTGACCTTATGTCCCAATAATACGCAAAAAATCATTTCTACCAAACTTCAGCAAATGAAACCAATTTTTTTTAAAAAAATGGATCTCATTTGTGAATAAATTAATTGAATAGATTTTTCAAATAATTTCGTCAAAGCAATTCATTGTCATATTCAGACTATATAGTCTATATATTCAGTCTATAATTTGTAAGTTTATAACTGGAATTAGAAATGTCCAAAGTAGCTGATATTAGGAGCATAGAGATTGCAAAATATGTAAATACTGATAATAGAATTTTGTAAGCTGTTAATAATTTTTAGCAAAGAACTTCAGAAGAATATTTAAAAGGCATAGTTCATATCACAAAGTTCATAATTTTTAATGACTTACACTTCAATTTTGATTTTATTAAGTTTTGTTTTATCTATTAAACAGTACATTATTTTTTATTTGAATAAAATTTCTAATAAAATATTACTAATCTATTCTTTTTAATTAAAAAAATAAGGACAAGTTGTATTAAGAAATTCAATTCAGCTATTTATATTCGAGATTTTAAACAGACATGTAATGAAAATTTTTGAAAAATAATTGTTTCTATTATAAGTTAATTCTAATGTAAAAATAAAAAAGTTTTCACGTATACTTAAAGATAAGGAACTTCCTATAAAAAAATTAAATTTCTTATGATTGGTTTGAGATCAAATTGTCTCACTTCACAATATTTTCATTTTATCTATACTTTATTACACTACAAACTCAATAAAATAATTTTTGGTTTGTGAAAAATGGATTTTTGTGATATAGCATGTACAACAAACATAGTGGAAGGCTGGCATCATGAAATCCAATCACTCTTCATGTGCACTCATCCTTCAATATGGTTGATGTTTGAATGGCTGGAGAAAGATAGTCAGAAACAGAAGGTAGCATTCATGCAAGCAACTACTGGTATCCAGGAAATATCGCGACTTGGTCGAAAGAGTAAGACGTGCTGTTGGTGAATACGGAAAAAACGTGTTATTGTATCTCCATGCAATTGAAACTTGATTACTTTACTTTATATCATAATTTTTATTAATTTTTGTACGTATTATTTTTTTTAATTTGGATGAATCTCGTCTGCATACCGAAAAATGCAAATTTTACAAGAAAACGTGTAGAACACTACGCAATATTTTAAGTTTCTAATCAAGTAATATTAAGACAATTAAATTCTACATAAATATGGCGAAAAACATAATAATATATTGAGTAAACTACAATGTAACATAACTTGTCAACTATCACAAAAAGTTATGTAATCTCGATCGAATCAAGGTAAATGATTTTCATTCATTTAAACAAAATGTGACAAAATAGTGAAAACACTTATCGGGTGTTGCAAAAAAGAAGGGTATTCGACTTTTAATGTTTCTGGGCTGTTACAAAAATTGCGTCATCGAGGTTTATTAAAAGTAGAATACCATTCTTTTTTGCAATACCCCATAAGTTTGTCTAAATCATATTAAAAAAAATATTGAAAAACCATTCAAATAAGAATCATCAACGAACCCTTTGAATAAAAAAATATTCTCAAGCTATGCTCAACAAAAAATTTAATTTTGAAATATTGATTGCTTGCACATTAATCAGTAGGATTATATATTTTAATTTTCATAGCCTCAAAATCTCATAAATCAAATGCGTTTTAATTATGTGCTGTATTAATAAGATATTCATGCAAAACTCATTAAAACAACACCGATAAATTTATAAGTATCATAATTTCAATAAAATAAACAACACCAACGTCGAAAAATAAACTAAAACCTACACATTTGGAGCGTTTCAATCGAAATGAAAATGCCGACCTGTAAGCACGCTGCAAGAAAAATAATTACCAATTAAGATATTTATATTTATAAAAATTAGAGAAAGTGATAATGCTAAAAAATATTTTCAAAATTTTCAACATTTTCAAAATAAAATTACTGAAATTTTATCTATCGATAATGCACTGCGGAATTCGAAATGGGAAAATATGTACACCAAATGATTGCAATTATTCGAGCAGCACAACAGAATAAATGTTACATGCACACAACAAATGGGGAGAAAATACAAGATTTTAAAAAATTCGAGACTTTTTAAGCTATAAAAATAATCGAAAAACTCAGTGATTTTTAATTTCTTTAACAGAATTTGGTCCGACTGGTGTTGATCTCTAATGCAGATTTCATTATAAACAATCACGGAAATTTTCCTTTATTTAGGCGTTGCGAATTCCTAACAAAAAATATTTATTCATAACGCTGGGATAATTAACAAGATAGCAGCAAAAGGAATGCAATGGTTCTCGAATGAAAAATATGCTTGTCTAAAGCTTTTGGAATAAGTCTTGAAACGTGTAAACAGATGCATCCAAATCCTCATAAATTTTTGCGTTTAGAACTTAGAAATTAAAAACTCCTGTATTAGACGTATACTCATATTATCGCGAGGATCCAATTCAAAACATTAACAATTTGATAGGAGCAATCACGAAATTCATGAAATGTTTGACATATCCAATTATCTATATGTAACTACTTCGCATTCACCGTGTTGTCGGTATTTTTGTTGGATGTTGATTAAAAACAAGCTATTGATGTTTGGATAGAGATAACAATGAAATCCGTTATATTTACATGCATATTTACTGCTGAAAAATTGGTAATTATCTACAAAATGTATAAATTTCTGTATATGGACTTTAGTGAATTGTAAAAGCATCCAGAAACCCATTGACTATATACATGGCGCATCTGCTGCAAAAAACGGATGATATGACCTAACAAAACTACGGAGTTTAAGTTGTATTTAATCTATTGAATACAGATTAAAAAAAGAATTTTTAAAAAATGCGGTTAAAAAATTAGATTTAGGAAAACACATGCTTGATTTGGCTTTCAATATGACGAAGAAAAAATAAAATGTAAATTCAAAATGGATTCCTTCTGTTTCTATTATCATACAATATTTATATAATTAAAATAAAACTTTGTTTTAGAGAAATGTAATTCCAAAATCGTAATAAAGAGCGTATTAAATTAAAAATGCTTTGCATAATTTATTTTTAATTGAAATCATTTCACATTGAAAAGAATTATAGAAAATATAAATGAAGAAAACGAGTTTTTTAAATAAATGATATTCTACAGCCGTCTAAACCTTTAGGATAAAACACACAGCAGTGATTGTGGATTAGAAACCTTATGAACTTGGAAACGTTTATAATGTCAGCTATGACACAAAGATGAAAGTTTTTTTTGAATGAGGGACAAATTTAACTTGCATATATAAGTTTAAACATCTTTAATAAGCATTATTGAATAATAAATTTAAATCTTCTATATCAACAAAGCACACAAAAATTGATGCAAAACCGTTCTTATGACATGGTCATATAAAAACCAACAATGATTCTAGATATAGATTGGTTTATTGCAATGCCAAAAATATTTAATGTTGGCGAAATGTAGAAGAATCCTTAGAGAATAATAAATTAAAATATTCAAGCATAACACGTACAAAAATTACTGATACAATAAGACAATGAAAACCGAATTATAAAGACAATACGAGACCGTTAAAAAACTAACTAAAGAAATACTGGTCTTGCTACTGTCAAGGACACTTAAGCCATTTTCCACAGTCAGGTTTAGGTTTAAATGTTAAGTAAGATATAAATTGGATAGATTCAAGCACAATAAAATGACTTAGTCAATGCAATTAATTATTGCTGAAAAATGGAAAAGATTTATTGGAAGCATTTTGTAGAAATATCCTAAATCATTTTTAATAATATTCAATTCTACCTTTCTACAGGATAAAATTTGTTATCTTTTTTTCTTTTTTATGCCATATATAAATATAATTCTTACAAAAAGTATTTGATTTAATGATTTTTTTAAAAAAAATTTTAATTTTCTTAAAACCCAACACAGCGATGTGAAAATGATACACATGAGCATAAATTTATTTTCCCCAAATTTGTATGAATACAAAATAATAATAATATAATAATAATAATAATAATAATAATAATAATAATAATAATAATAATAATAATAATAATAATAATAATAATAATAATAATAATAATACAATTAAATATGTTTATATATATATTAAAAATGTATATGTTGAATAGATTTAGATTCAAAAAACAATGGATGCAATATATATATATATAAGCGACAATTAAAATCTTACTTAATTTAAGTAATTTTTAAAAGTATAAAACTAACTGGTTTAATTGTCGCCGAGTCGTCGTCATTTAATAGATCACATGTAGTTTTCTTCATATCTTTCGCATTAACACTCATAGAATCTGGAGATTTATTTAATTCACTGTCACTAGTATTGAGGCAATTAATTCTGGATAATTTATCATCAAAATGTAGTCCTTTTCGATCGGCACTACTTCCTCTAGATGAAGACAATGTCGAATTATCAGCTAGTTTTTCACTGTGCGGACGCAAATGCTTTATCAGCATACTACCACTTTTACCAGCATTAAATGTCGGCCATTTTTGCTTCTTTTTAGAACCGGAATTTCCGTCCTTGGACGGATCTTAAAAATATCTTTTTATAAATTCATCACCTCATTCCAAATATTATTATATTATCCATTTATTAGTTGATTCAATTATCATTTCACTAATATAGAAAATATACTAAAAAGAAATATTAAAAGTGCATTAATGATAAAAAAGAATGTGGATATTTAAAAATAACTAAACTTTTAAAATGTTTATAGTGCTATTTGGATTAGTTGAAACGCCTCATTTGAAGAAACTCGAATTAAAGATATTTAAAAATTTTTGAAATAGTATTTTTTGAACATTCTTTAATGTCGTGCCATAAATTCTAGTCGGGAGAGATTAAAAATAATTTTAAAATACAATAGATTTCACAGATGACCGCACACAATACTTTTTATATTCAGAAAGAATTGGTCAATCGAAGACTTTTATAAGTGTTTTGTAAATCTCTTAGGTGAAATAAAGCAATGATAATTTAAAATTTATTTCTTTAAATAACAAAAAAAAATTGCGACTTTCTCCAGCAATTTTTAAACTGACTCATTTAGAAACCACTAATAGTAAGAAAAACTGAAATAAAGGTTCATCCAGCAACAAAAACTCTTCTATATTAAAAGTTTTATTTATATTATGTTTTATTTTTACTATATTTATCCCTAATTAGCTTTAATATTGTAAAGTTAAATTTGTAAAAACTGTTGAAAATCTATATGCACACATTTATAGCCCATTCGTCAAACGGGATAATGTCTATAAATATTCATAAAATAATTATATTCCCGTTCGTTTCAACTGATATATCCACCCCACTACCCTAGATCAATCAATATTTGATATGTAGTGATAAGCACCACACTCAATATATATTTTCTTGGTTACATATAGCAATCAAAAAATGAATAGAATTAATTCATTAAAATTTTATAATTAACACTTCATACTTTTTATAGGTGTTTAAAAAGTTTACCTTAATAATTTGTATTAAAAGAAAACGCTAATCAAACACTCATCGTACGATATATTTAGACAGTTTAACTGTCATCCCCAGGCACGAAAAACCAACTCAAATAGTATGGATTAATACATAATATATATAAACATTTTTAAAATATTAATAAAAGACTATAAATTTAAATTATTTTATAATAGTAATATTAAAAGTTAATATTTTTTTAAAAAACAAAACAATATCAATTTAAATCAATTTTACAAAATCAAACTATTTAAAAACATTCGTAGTCATAACACTTTGCATATTAATTTTTAGATCCAATGACATTATTAGAAATGCTTTACATATCACGCGTTCCCAATAATTATTAAAACTTAATCATTTTTGCTCTTTTTTATTTCATATACATTTTAACATATAACCTTAACAATTACCTAAACAAACCATCAAAAATATTTTTTAAAAAAATTGAGCCAGAAACCACTAAATTGAGTTCATTAAATTGAGATGCAGATCGACGTTCACTAGTGTCGCTTATCAGAAAAGATTTCATCTCTGTATCAATAATGTCACATTGACTGAAATTCATTTTGGTACAAATAAAACAGCTGTTACAAGAAAATAAACAAAAACAATTGATTCTAAGTAAAGTATCCTAAACTCATAAGAATTTCAATGGTGCATATCAGTGCAGATATATATATATATAATCAGAATAATTGAAGGAAACTTATTAACACAAAACTCTTGAACAATATGTTTTATAAAAAACCTTGTATATCAAGTTTAAAATTTTAATTTATTTCTATAATCTGCATAATTGGATTTTTAGTTATATTCACCTTTCATAATTATACTTTATAATATTATTTTAAAAACATTTCCCAAAGTGTTGTTTTCTATATAAAAACAAGATCATTTACCAACTAGCGAAAATGCCAATTAAGAAATCATTAGAAAACCTAATTGGCAATAAAATGAGATCATTCTATATTTATAACCAATGCCTCCATTTTTTGGTAACACTGGTAAAAGTAAAATCACAATATATCACGAGATGTTTCAGATATTTATTACCTTAAACATATCTGGTTAAGTGCGATTTTTAAATAAATCACCCATATTGTAAAGGTTTTTAATTCCAAAAACAATTGAAAATTTTAAAAAATAATTTTTGCTGTAATTACAATGTACTTTTGTGCTTAGTATCAAATAATAATAATACCAATAATAATAATAATACTACTAATAATAATAATAATCGAACCTTAATTATGCCTCACTATACAGAACAAATAAATTATTAATATAGAATTCAGCACTGTAAATAACTTTCACTTCAGTCAATTTTAAGTATGACTAGATTTTCTCATTATAAATTAAACTTTGATCCCTAATATAAATGTGAAACAGCAACATAAATGGATTTTCACAGAGAACAAACACTAAGTTTACCGAAAACCGATAAAACCCAATTTTGCTAAATATGACAAGTTGTTCGTTGTATTGCATTACTTGAATTGATCTCATTATGAACTACGAAAAATACTACTTTGAACTGTGAAACTGACATTACCAGCATCATTCCACAAACATTAGAGAATGTAATATTGGTAACAAAGTTAATAATTTTTTATTTTTAAAATAAAAGAGCATATTTTAAAATAAATTTTTATATAACATTTTGACAGCTCAGATGTCATCATCAAGTAATAAAAGACTTCAAAAAAAATTATACTTAAATTTTCAATAGTAATTACATATTTAAATTTGCTTAATCTCATAAAATTTACTAATTCATAATGTGTTTTGTGTAGGGATTTCAGAAATTATATAAAACATTTACTTGTAATTAATTTTACTAGGATTCCTTGCACAAAAAAGTATGAAATTACTAATGAATTTAGAAATAATATCATTATTATTGAATGTGTAGTGTAAGGTTTGATAATGATAAATAAGTTCTCAAAATTTATTTTTTAAAATGTTCGTTTGTTTATATAGAAAAATTACCGTTCTCAATTAATAGTTAGTGTTAGAATAACTAATTATTATTATTATTACTAAAATAACGTTTTTTTGGTTGCGGCATAAATTAAATGTCAAATAAATAAATGATAGGATAAGGTTTGGCTGCAAATTTTGTACAATGTTTCACAATTCTGAATATTGAATTAGTGTAGTGTATTTATTGGAAAGATATTTTTGAAAAATAAAAATAAATAAGTAAAAGTAAAAGTAAAAGAACGTACATGAATAAGAATAAAAAATATTGAATTCTGGAGTTTAAAATTATTTTATAAAAGATTTTTGAAAATTTTTAAAGAATTTTGATTTTTATTTAATCAGATTTACCTCCAATGAAATGCAGAAAAATAAATTTTAAAAGAAAACAGAATAAAATATTGAACATTCCAGCTAAGTTCAGAAAATTTGTTGAAATGTTTATCAATTTGAATCATATGACATACACGTGATTCAAATAACTCAGATAATTAACTCAAATTTTGGGATTTATGGATGACAACAATAACCAAAGCCTGTTAAATAAAACCATGTTAAAATTAACGTAAACTTAGAAAATAACATTTAAAATGTTTATTCTCATTTTTAAAAAAAATATTATATGGGAAAATAATTTTTAATGTAGAAAAGTTTTTTTAATTTTTCGAATTCACGAAAATAGTTTCTTTTTTCATTTAAATTATCATTCAATAATCTTTCAATTGTCAATCATATTTAAAAATTCGTTTCTTAAAATTTTATTTTATATCCCAAAACTTTTGAAATTTTTCAATTAATTCAAATGTTAATTTTGAAAAGTTGTCAAATATTTTTTAAACAGTTCGCACTGAGAAAACTATTTAAGTTAAGGCCATCTTAATTTTATGCTTTTAATTTTCTGTGAATTACCATTTCCATTAATCTAAAACAAGAAGAAATGAGCTGCAGCAAGAACAATTTTGATAGAAATAATATATTTAGCATACAAATTTGAGATTATTAGTTTCTTTCTTTATAATTGATTTTTAACAAATTTAATAAAATAATAGAAAAGTGCTTAAATAAAATTCTAATAAAAGGTCAACAAACTTCTTTAAGTTGCAAAAGTGAAGAAATATTGACTTGTGACAACTAATTTAAGTGTCAATTTTATCGTATCAACAAAAAAACAGGAAATATAAATCTTAATAATCACAATTCATATTCCTCAAGCACGATATATAATGAATATAGAGTATCTACAAAAGTATTTTGAATTATATCTAAAATATGAAAAAATAAATCAAACCATTACGAACGATAGCACTCAATTGAGTACGCTTAATAAAATGAAATAAGTTTGATCGTTTCCTATAGATTATGAATTCTTTCTTAGCAATCAAACAATAAAAATATCAAATTATATTTGTTAACTCATATATTTGGGACAGTGTAAAAATCTATAGCAGAGAAAATAATTCGTTATTAAGAATTTTTCTCAATGTATCATCGAGATACTTTATATAGAAGATAGCAGAATTAAAGACTTCCTATTAGAATAAATACCAATTCTTCTCTGGAAATCAAATCCAAATCATTTACTATACATTTAATCGAAATATACATGTCAGCTATATGAAAAGTTATACATGACAATCAAACATCTCAAATTATATTCCTTAATAGTTACATAATGATAGACCATCATTATTGAACTGATTGATTGCTATACAATAATCGTGAAAAATATAAACATTGCAAATCAAGACTATGTTGCAACTGAATAAATTCATAATATAATCTTTAAATATCTTCAAAACTAAGAAGATATGATCAAACCTCCTTGGATCATTATTTTTAGGTATACAAAATAATAAATTTGAGGGAAACATTTCAAATGGATTTGAAAAGTTAGTACACTGATGAAACTGACATAATTAAAAAACAATTGCAAAATATTCCTTTTTCGTTTTGGCCTACATTTGTTTTTGTAAAAAATTTATAATTAAAATAAATTATAATCTAGAAGAATTAAGTTAAAATAAAAATAAAGCAAACGATAGGTTAATAAATTAATAGCACTTGATAAAGTGCAAAATCGACAATTTGTGTTACATAAACAAATAACTTTGATCATGATGAAAATAGAAAAAGACGACCCAAAAAGTAACAGATTCTACAAGTATGAGTAAGTTATTACCAGAATAACTTGGCCATATTTGTAAATCACTTTGGTAAGCTTCGAACTGTTTTCTTTTTTTGATATTTCATCTGTTTTCATTGTGACAAAAGATATAATTATCTTTGCGAAAATTTCAATCACACAAATAACAATGAGCTATTCAAGAAATATTAAACCTTACTTAATCTCCTCGTGCCCAAATTATTTATCTTGGGATTTTTAACATGATTATTTTAAATTCTTATGTATTAATTATATACGCAAAATTCCAGTTTTATCGATTAGCCCATGATCGTTACTAGATGACAATGGTAGTAAATACCGAGAAAAGGCTTCCCCATCGGTCTTATTAGCATGAAACACAAGTGGGAATATGTATTTCCGATGGGCACCAAAGGGTTAAGAATATGAGAGACAAATAATAGACGCCTCAATATAATAAAATTTTAGGGTGCAATATTCCTCAATCATTATTATTCTATTTGAAACGAAAATAAATAAATATTGCATTGGAAAAATTTGTAACAAAACTATGCGACTTCAAATATCAATAAAACCCTAAAGTAAATTTTGGAATTTAATAACAAAATTTTAATTTATCTACTTACTCTAAACTAAAAATAACAAATAATAACTACATCAAATGGTCATAAATTAATTAAGCCACTATATAAAAGTCAACTCAATTCACAGACGCCTGTCACAAAGTCTAAAAATATTTTACATAGTTTTTAATCTATACACATTATTAAAATCGCCGACTTTATTTATGATTTAATTAATGTAGAATAGTAACAACAAAGATGAGAAATGTTAGATTGTTCTCGGGAATTAATTTATGGCAATGCATTTTTATCATTCAATTTTTAAGCTTTGGGTTTTTACTTTAGGCCTACCGGTGATTGCAATTAAGATAGAATACCATTCAAGTTTCCTTGTTCTTTATTATTCTTTTACTAATTATTTACATTGTAAAGAACAAGTTGTTGAAACAACGTTAACACTAGACAATTTAATTTCGCTAAATCCCCTTAACAATGGTCAATACTTGATTTGAGTGTAGAAATTTCAGGAAATCCAATGTAGCCATGAATATCTAATATACCTTTTGGTGATTTTTTTTTCATTAATAAAAACGAGAAATGAAATTAATATCGCTCTTAATAAATTGCATATTCTGTCAAAATTTAGTACTTTCATGGCAAATTGTCATTGACAGTGGTTTAGAGCCATACTTTGATCAATTGAATGTTTATGATTTAATTATTCATTTACTAAATCAAAATCTAGTTCCCTTTTGAGTCATTTTTACTTAAAAAAAAGAAAAATATTGCAACTTTTGAAACAATAAATACTAAAATTTTTGAAGTTCTAAAAAGACATAATAGAATTTATTGTTACATTTAAGGTATTTTCGGGATTAAGCTATAATTCAAAATTTAATTAACCAATGTTTTTTGATTCAACTTAAAGATTTATAAGAATCCTAAATTAAATAATGTTTCATTATAATTATGCCAAAGCCATTAAAAAGAAAATCAAATGAAATAGAGTAAGTACAGGAATAAAATGCTCTGCTTCTTCTGTGATCAACGTAAACGCCTCGATAAAATCTGTATATTGCTCATAAGTATTGCTGTGGACCCTTTGTAGCCTATAAATTTTAATTGGATGAAAGACTAACGTAACAATATAATGCCTGTAAATGAGTGCATTGTTAAAGTTGTGAGGGGTTTAAAAACTCATTTGCTCTCGTTAATGAGCCTGGGTTACCCTGAGATAACATAATTAAATTTCAATTTGACAGCAAGATTTTGGGTATATTTGGAAGAACGAAGAAAAAATCCTTGCCTATTTACTTCAAATTTACTAAGATATTTTGTTATATCTGCGTTTACCATTCAAAAACATTAGGAACACAAGCAACAAATTAACTATTAGAATAATATTTCGTTTAAAGTACGAATTCTAAAAAAATTAATTGGTTATGAGAAATTTTGTGATCATAATTGAAAGGATTATGTATAATATAAAGGGGATTTTTCGTTCAGAATTGTAGGGATCAACTACTGATAACAAAATGTGTTAGATCTTTTACATTATTTTTACTGTTATTACCAGAATTTGGTTTTGTTATACCTAAACTTTGCTATCAGAAGATTCGTTAAACGAAATTTATGATCTACAAAAAGATAAAAATAGGAAAACCAAAAGATAATTTTCAAAGAAAACATCAGAAACACTTACTAGAAAAACCAATTATGTATATGAAGGTTTATGGTATCTAACGTTGAGTTACAATCAGAGTTAACCTTTAATTTTTATGGTTTCTCAGTTGCTAAGTGTTACGCTATGAACCCACCACTAGATACGAGTCATATTTACCATTCATAAGCATACATGCTGGTTTCTTTAGAGCAGCAATGCATAAAGGTTTTAGGTAAATGGTCAGATATGAAATTTATAAAACGATGTAATTAACACTATTTTGTTTTCTAATATATATTTTTAACTTTAACTCAAGTAAAAGCTGAAATAAAAAATTTGATTTCAAAAATACTTAATTTTAATGTTATAGATGAATTTGATTTTCAACGGCTGGGTTTGCCTGGTGTTAATATGCAAATCTACTTCCAGTACACCATGTTCAAGCCTGTTAAACGTTTTTGTTTTCGTGTCCAAAAATGAAGGTGAGATTTTTTGTTAGTGGTGAAAAAAATGAAAGTTATCTCAGATTTGGAAAAGTAATGTTTGAATAGCATTTGTAAATCCAACGGTTACGCTATGTTATACGGTATTTAAATTTTTAAAAAACTGACAAAATCATAATTAATTATAATTCAAACTAAATTTAGACGATTAATTGGACTTTATTTTAATAAATAACTCGCAAGAATTACAAAGAGTTTATTTATTATTAATGAACTAATATTAGAACGAATTCAATTTATATTTATGTTAAAATCAATTTCGTGTAATTACAGCCAATAGTAGTATGCACAATTTTATATATTTTTTTAAAATTACTATCTTGGATATAGGAAAAATTCATTTTCATACGTGCTGAAATTCCATTAGAATGTTTAATATAAAGCAAATAGTGATAAGCGGTATTTGGTAGAATTTGACGCTTCACTAGAATTTGGCAATAGGACAAATGTAGAATATGTGGAGAAGGGAATAATGTAGCATTGATGTATTACCCGCTGACGTCGTTCAGATTTTATTAGTTGTACTTGATAGAAAGAAAACCGACAAGAATAGTGCATTAAAAAGTCAGTTACTAGCAGTGACACAGACGACCGAATATACATGCTGATTTGGGATTATTTATTAATGCAGTGCATCATCATTTCCAGAAGTGAATATAAACATCGCTTTATGTGGCAAGACCATAAACATATGCTGTGATATTAACACCTTATACATCTAATATACTTTCCGTCTATATGAATTTATTAACATCTGCTAGACAGTTATAAGTTTAGATTAGAGAAATATTGTTAAGTATAAGGAAATATTTATCATGAAATATAACTCGCTTTATAATCAGCAGTAAAACATTAAATTTGAAAATTTTAATATTTAAAAAGTACAAAACAGAAATTTTAAAAAAAAATTAATTAACTTTAATTTTCTATTTTTCATTTTTTTATCAAGAAAATAAATTAATTATAAGTAAAATATTTAACAAAATACAAAGATTATTATTATTTTAATCATTTAATAAGTAGTTGTGCAAAGTAAAATATTTTTTGTTTATTAATATTATTCAATAATCTCAATTGCAAATATAGCTCTATAAAAATTATGTTTTTTCAGAGTATGAGTCTGATAACTTAAAATTTCAAAACAATGAACTCATTGAAAATGGTCAATGAAATTTTAACCCTTTAACCTCTAAATTCAATTTATTTCATTATTTGTAGTCGACGCAAATCATCGCCCCTTAACACCAAAAGAATGCCAGATTTGTTCTTATTTTAAAGTTATATAACAATCTGAAAATTGCGTATTTCGACTAAAACATGCACGGAATACTACACATGGATACACCGTGATTTCTCGTTAACTGGAAGATGATTGCTAATACATTATAACATTGAAATTCATCATCTGACTCTTCGAAAGAAATAATTTTCTTGCTTATTCTAAGTTGGCTGATATATTATTCAAATTATAATCACAAATTAGAATATTTTCATTTTGTGACAATTCATTACCAATTTTGCAAATCTTATTTTTCGACATTGCCAAATCATTAGTGCTTTATTTAGAAACTTGATTCTATGTAATAATATATAATTTTCGGTGGCAACAGATTTTTTGACACAAAAATCATATACCAAAATGTATTTTTATTGTTTTTTATTACCAATAAACTGAATTTGTTTTAATTATGGTGACTAAAATTTGTGATTTATTCACAATTGTTTCTGATAGAATTGAATTTCAGAGATTTAATAAGCATTTAAAAAATAGGAGACAGAAGGTCTAGTAATTAGGCTTTCGCATGTATCATCGATATTTAAAAGAGATCTGACAAGAATAGTGTGGAACTTTATATCAATAAGTTAAATTTTTGTTTAGGTTAAATTTAATTTATTGTTGGCCAAAGTTGTAAAAAGAAATTTAACAGATTCGTTCAATGGTCAGCAAAATAGGTTAGCATAAAGATATTTCTGATAAAACGGCTGAAATTAGATTAATGGTGATTGTTTACCGTATATTTCGGCGTATAAGACGACCCTTAAAGTCAAAAAATCACCCTTGAAAATTGTGGGTCGTCTTATACAACCGATATAAAAGAAAGTATTACAGTACAGGTAGTTGTATTTATACTACTTTTATGCATATCTAAAACCCGATATATGATAAATCATAAAAATTTGCTCTAATTTTGTACCTCGTCTTATCTGACGGTCGCCTTATACGCCGAAATATACGGTAATTAAAATGGAAAATTTGAAGTTATAATCTTTTTTAAGAATTATTCGGAAACTGATAAGTTTTATCTTTTTTAAATAATAATACAACAAATATTTAGCATGGATAGGAGATAACTAAGGAAAGTTTTATCAACATTTTGGAAAATAGAATATTGAAATCAAAAAAAATAAATTTTCGAGTAAGGTGCAAAATAACAATAGTAGAATGTTACGTTGCGTTGTGCAAATGTACATGAAATATTTATATGTATTCCAGCACATATTCCTAAACCGATTTCACAGCTACAGATGGACATATTAATAAAATGTAATAACAAGATAAGAGGTTCCTAATCGGGGCTCCGTCAAATATGAACAATTGACCGAATTATCACATAATTCGTAAAGATTTTTTTTTATTTTATGGTTTTTTAGATTGAAATTTGAAAAATCTAACATTGTAAACTACATTAAAATGATACATTATAATTCATACAACTAGCTGATGGCTATATTGAACTCAAATGGTTCATCAATACATTCATCGGTTTGTCTTATTCTAATTAAAGAGCCGATTTTGAGCAATCGTAGCTCAACAAAAGTTGGGAATCAATTGTAGAGTTTTGTAATAATACTCGATATAAAATACGCACTATTCCAGTGATAAATTGACAAATTTTCAAAATTGCATTTTATCAATATGCATATGTTTATTATAATAAAATCACATTTTCACATTCATGTCTAAATAAAGGAACGTCCAATTAGATCAACTAAAATAAACATAAATACAAGTAAATAATTGTCAGAAAAGATATAATTATGGTTCTCAATGCTAAAAACAATGTAAATCAAATTATATCACTTTAGATTATATAAACTTTTTGACAGTTAGCTAAAATCAACTTCAAACCGCATGGAATGACACAAATTTATTTTAAAATTAAAATTTTTAATTTAAGGGAGAGTTCGAAAAAATTCGAAATTCCAAAAAAATATTCATTGATAATTTTATGAGAAAACTATATAATTCACGGATCTATTTTTTTAGAGTATCGATCGACATCTTGTTTTACATATAACATGAATTTTCAGCGCTCTTTTTGGATTTTTCCGGTAAATATAAAACAAAATATTGATCGATAGTCAGAAAAGAAATGATAAATAATTGAAATAGAAAACAAATCAATAGTTATTTACAGAACATAATAATATTCTGAATAATCAATGAAAATAACGAAACTGAATTTAATATATACTTGACTTTGTAGAAACATGGAAGATTTTATTAATGACAGTAAAAGGGGCTGTAATATCGAATGAATTTATTTGTTAAATATTAATAAATTGAAAATTAATCGCTAAAAATTGATTTGGTTTAGCTAGATATGATTTTATTGGTTTATATTCAACAACAAATTTATTTTTACCTGATACGGGTTTGAGAAAATTTGAATCTTTCCACCCGAATCAACCTTACTGGCAAATCGTTTAGGATCTTGTAAAGCTAATAAAAAGTCTTGCTGCATTCTCTGAATATCTCGAAGTTGAATGACCCATTGCTCACGATTTTCAGCAGTAGTAGGATTGATAACATACATTTTCTCCCGACCTGGAGATTCATCGCTGATCATAAATATGATATCGTGCTCTAACTGATCACCATCATTACCAAATGAACACTGTGGCTGAAATTCAATATTGAGTTTAATATAAATTTTTTATTTCTCTTTTGAATTACTACTGTTAAATCCGACAGAAATTTATCAGTAAATATTACTGTATTTATTAATCCAGCACAGAAACTTATAGAAAACCAGCTGATACTACTCTTACATTTCTCCTGAAGGTTTTGCAAATTTAGGTATAAAATAAATATGGTGAAAGGATTGATTTGTTGTTCATGGTCTTTATCTTTATCTTTTGAAAATTCAGTAAAAAGTGTTGATAAACTGTTGAAATTTTAGCAAAAAAGGGTATTCAAAAATATTTTTATTAATGGTGATAAAAGAGAATGTTGATAAATTTATTAGGCATCCATTTTTGAGAATACCCGAGTGTAATTTGCGTAAATTGGATATTGATTTAAATAGTATCAATAGTGCATTTAGGAATGATGTGTTAAAATCTGTGCTGGTATTGCCGTACTCGGTTCTCATAAAAGTCTCAGGTAATACGAGAGACTTCAAACCCAAAGAAGAAACAGCCAAAATTCAACGTTTAATTACCATTTGTCCATTTATTTTGTAATATATTAAAAATCGAGTTTCTTATCAAATGGGGGTATGTATCTATTAGTTTTGTTTAACTTCGAAAAAGAAGTTTATTGATCGAGGAGAAATGTATAAATTAAATGAAAACAAATTTATATAAAAAAATTAAATAAATTTTATTTAAACTTTGAACATTTGTATTTAACATTATTTCTAATTTGACAGTTTCCAAATATTGTTAAGTACTCTAGCAGAACCGGATATAGACGGCTCCTTTTCATAGGCCTTTACTTGTAATCTCTGATTCACATTATTATTGACAAATTAAAATTCATTTGTTTAGATACAAAATTTATTATTCAGTATAAATATGTTATTAAAATTTCATAAAACAAATTATAAACTATAATTGATAATGAAAATAAGTTTTAATATTGGTTTTAATCCATCTAAACTGACCTAAAAAGTTCTCAAAATAAACACTGCTATTACCATGTTTCACCTATTGAAATGGTTCAGACACAATAGATTTCTAATACGGGATTCTGCAAGCAAGTACAGGGCCAAATCTACGAATGAATTGCTTTTTATGTTCCAAAGTTTGGACATCGTTATAAATAAGCCATATAAAAATTATGATCTTTTTATTGTACAAAAATATGAGTGAAATTTAAGAAACTTTATCAAACCCAAAACGTTTTGCAATGAGTCCGAAATTCTTGGGTTCAGATTAAAACAACTGTATATTTTTTGACTGATCAATCTTTAGAATACATTTATATTTACAACAATCATCTCGGGCCTGTACTAAAGCAAGAATTATTCAAGAATACTGATTCTACTGTCAGCAGGGAAATTGTGGTTGAGAACGACGATGTTGGCTTATATTGATGAATAAAAAACCAAAGTATTGTTGGAGTTAATTTTCTTTGTATATAAATAGTATTTTATTAGAAGCCCCTTTTATTATTTTTCATTTTCTTTTTAAAGAAACACGAATACTAGCCGGAAGAAACAGCGACACTTAATTCGTCTCTCATCCTAAATTGTTTCGATGTCCGCTTCCCACGGAATTCATTTAAGACCTAAAAAATACATATAGCTGAAAACAAGACATGCAATTAGACATGAGTATGTGTTTGAGGTAGTTTTTTCTAGCCTACTTGATGATGACATGACATATATCGTAATACGTATGTTTTATTGACAATTTCTTACAATTAAATATGATTGTTTGTAAATATAAAAAATGTATTTTTTAAAATATAAATATCAGTTTAAAAAGTATTTGTTCCAATTAGATAAAATATGCATCATTCGAGTGAGAAATATCGATTTTCAGACGATGAAATAAAAATACAGGTAACCCTCGATTAACATGGTACACGATTTCGCTTTAACACGGTTAAAATATCGCGGCACACCCTTGTCTAGTACGATATTTTTTAGCACGGTTTTGATTTTACACGGCTTCAAAATTGATGAAAACCCTTAATTAACACGGTTTCAAAATTGTTATTGGATAATGCTACTGGACATCCTTAAGAGCTAATCATCCTAATGTCAAGTTCGTTTTCTTGCCATTTAACACAACGTCTTTAATCCAACCCTTAGATCAGGGTGTTATATCAACATTTAAGGCATACTACATCAGGCGAACGTTTAAAAAATTTTTAGATGAAATGGACTCAGATTCTAGCTTAACCGTCAGTCAAGTATGGAAGAACTTTACAATTTTGTACTGTGTAAAAATAGTTGCTTTGGCTGTAGAGGAATTACGACCTTCCACATTAAACGGTAGCTGGAAACCTATATGGCCTGAAGTGGTTCTACTTAATAATAGAATTCAACCAGTGGTGGATGAATATCGTGCTATTGTCGATTTAGCTCATTCCTTAGGCGGAGAAGGATTTGAAGATTTGGCCATTCAGGATGTGGAAGAATTGCTAGCCGAACCAAATTTGGGAGAAGAGGAGTTAGTGGCGATGGTCAACGAAACTTATACAGATTTACCAATCACAGACACTGAGAGTGATGCCGCAGAGCAAAACTTCACACTCAAATCATTAAGAGAAGGATTTGAGATGGCTAAAAAATTAGAAAACCATTTCCTTGACAATGATCCGTCAATGGACCGTAGCCTGAAAATTCAACGCGAGATAGAAAAATGCTTAGCTCCTTACCGAGAAGTCGAGAAAGAACTTTAAAAAAATCAAAAACAGGCTCTTCTCACTGATTTTATAACCATAATCCAGAAACCACAAGCGACTAATGAAGTGTCAGAAAATTATTCAAGTGATGAAGAAGCACCAGTAAAAATGAATCAGCCACACATTACACATTTTTTAAGAGATTTTGAGAATGATGATGAAGTTGAAAGTGATTATGATGGAATTTGTTAACCTTATCTATGGTCAATTTAAATTATACCATATTTTTTTTTGATATTTATGCAAAATGGATTAATTTATTTTACTATTCTTTGTTAAATTTTGATTTCAAGTCTATTTGTATTTCAATCTTCTTTTTTTGTACTGGATGCATGAAAATAATAAAAACTAAAACATAAATCATTTTTTTAATTTTTTGGAACCAAACCCCATGAATTGTATTAATTGTTAGTCTCGATTAACACGATTTTAATTAGCACGGAGTATTCTTGGAACCAAACTATCGTGTTAATCGAAGGTTACCTGTAGTATGTTGTGGATTAAAAATCAAAATAATGAAAAATTTATGATTATATTTATATATTATAATCATTATACACTGAAGGGGGAAATAGATTAAAAATTATTAATTAATAGTTGCAAACATTAAGTTATGGCAATTCTTTTTCAATAAATCTTATGAATGAACTATTTAATAACTTATAGCAATTAAAATATCGAAATAAAAGAAACTTACATGAAATTTCATTTTATTGACATTTATAGCATTTTTAAATAAATAGGTTGATTGAGTAAATGGATCTTTACGTTTCACTTTTACTTCCTCGGTCATCAAAAGCATCTGGTCAAAAAGAAATACTTTTCGATCAAGAAACTTTAAATCTGAAACTGAGAAACCTTCTCGTTCTAGTTCAGCTTTAGAAGAAACAGCGACACTTAATTCGCCTCTCATCCTAATGTAACCGAGAGCGGTAATTGACTGTGGAAATCCATCAATTCTAGCTGCCTGTTGTGCAATGAAGATAATCGATGGGTGGAATAAAAAATAATTTATATAGAATAAAACATGTAAGACACACATACATATATATATATATATATACATACATAATATATATACAAAAAACACATATTTATTGTCGAGAAGAAAAATCTTCTTTTCCGACAAAAATGTTTTGAATTTCATAAGTTATGAAAATTTATAATATCGTCAAAGTCAGAAATCGAATTATGCTCCATTGCATAATTATACAAAATATTCATCATATAATTATACCAAATATCTATTAATGTAACACTGAATTAAATGAGGCATTTATTTTGAAAGTAATGTAAGTCACTTTTTGAGAAGAATGAGTTAAATAATATATAAATATAATAATATAATACATTTTTGCAATCGTAAATAGCGTTTAACTCATTTGTCACAAAAATAGAAACTATTAATGAATTTGTAAAAAATAATTTTTCAATATAATATTATTTAAATTTAAATGTTATCAGAGGCATTTTAAATATTTTATCGACATTCAAAATTAAATCGAAATCAAAAAAAATTAAAAAAATTAAGTTTTATAGAAATTACATCACCGCTATCTGTTGATAATAAATCAATAGTATAAAGAGCAGTGATTCACAGAAAACCAAACAAATTCCTAGCAGCACACTGCACATTTCTAGGAACAACTTGTTATCTTCACACACCACCTAGATAAATTAGTAATTTATTTGCAAATATATCCCATATTCGCTTGTTTTATTTTAATCAATATTCAAATTTAAGATTTTTGTTAATGACAATAAAGTATAAAACACTAATATATTTTCATTACATAATATTGGATAACGAATTTAATCGAAATTATTTATTGAAAATCAGTATAATTACATAATCGTAAAATTATCTTAAAGTGAACAATATGTATTCAGTGTGAAAAAAAGCTTTTCAAAGTATTGATTTAGGATAATGAATGTTTTGTTCTCTTTCAATATAAATAATAACACTAAATAATAATAATAATAAAAGTAGTATTAATAATACTAAAAAATAGTCAAAATGTTCAACGAATGTTTTGTTCCCTTTTATTATATTATCTGGCTTTTCACTGTAGATACATCTGACATAAATAAGTTTTTCGTTATTTTTAATTTTAAAATTTATTTCATCAGTGATAAAAAAACTTTCAAGAGCATCGAAGACATTGAACTCACTGATTTTCAATTCATATGAGCAATTTCTAACTATCGACACGAAAAAAAGAAAATTATATGACGATTGAACTGTCAGAAACTCAAAATAAATATGGTTCTACAAAAACTTTTTATCATGTGCAATGCATGAAAAGAAAGACGCATTGGTCGCAATCTCTAGATCAGAGCTTCCCAACCAGTGTGCCGTGAAACATTTGCGATGCGCCTTAGGATAATTGTGGATTTTTTAAAATTTTCTTACAAATTATCTATGAAGTGATAAATATTGTTCGACTAATATTATTACTAATATTAAATAATTAACATATTATTATTTTTATCAATTAAGTATAATAAGCTGAAAATTCAGTAAAGTAAAAAGAAAGTAGGCTCTGCAAGAAATATAACGAGTGAATGAATAGTCACATGTCGATATACATAATGTATGTCCAAAAAAATTATTAAAAATATTTTTGTTTTCAAAACTTAACAGAGTTTTTTTTCTATAAATTTGTAGTATATTTTTTTAGTATGCCGCTATATTTTTACAAAATAGTTACCGTGCCGTAGACTGAAAAACGTTGGGAAGCACTGATCTAGGATATCTATCATTAACAACGAAAAAAAATTTCTTGTATTTGTTCCTCTTTGGACAATTCAAAGATTTGGATAAAAACAAATAATACTTTATAAATATCTACCACAAATGCAATAAATACTGAATGAATATGCTAAAAGCAAAAATTATACAAAAGTCTATTTGTGAAGAAAATTTAGCTTATAATGAAAAATCACATTTATCAAAATTTTATGAAAGCATTCAAGTATTAACAGAGAATATATTTAATCTTTGGTTTTATTTTATATTAAAAGTAATAATATAATTTCAAATAATTTATATACCGAAAAATTTCTCATGTCAAAATTCGCAATGATACCACATTACCATAAATAATTGATGCGAGTCGTATAGATAAATATGATCCATCAATAAATATGTGCATTCATATCAAAAAGTTATCATTAAATGACTGATATTCTAAATTCATAGACAAGTACACAAAACCAAATTATTTACAAAACAATGATGACAAATCAAATAATTTCGCACAATCATTCATCAAATTGATATCGCGGAGGATTGGGAATTATAAATTGTCTATAAAATTATATGACCGATAAATTATAATTTTTATTCAAGCCTTTTATATTATTCAATATCAGTGTCAGATATAACGATTACTGAGAATGTAATCGGAATTAGTTGTAATAATTCTTTTAAAAAAATACAATAGTCAAATATTTTTAGAGAAATTTATTTCAACATTTTGAAAAATTAAAATTAATAATGAATGGTGCAAAATTACTTTTTTGTGTAAATTACTTATATATATATATATATATTTTTTTTTTATTTTATTATTTTTTAATATTAGCGCAATTTTAATTACTGAACTTACACATTATTATAAGGAAATTCCTTTATTATTATTATAAAGCAATGTTTGCGCAACATAAACTATATAAACTTTTTTTAACAAAACTTTAAAATTCGGATGGATTTACTTTTGAGCAATACATTATAAACCTTATCGAAAACTGCATTGATTGCATTCATTAAATGAACAGCGAAGGTAGGCTTTGGTGATATGATAAAGTGCGTGTTGTATAATGCATTAACCCCCCCACACACACACACACACATTGGATTTAATTGGCGCTAGTGTGACATTTTAATTTTTGAAACCTAAAACCCCATTTGACGTTATCAAACGTCAATACCTTATTTACAAATCATTCAGATTACGAATGTGCATTTAAAATTTTAATAAATGTCAATAAAATCCAATAATATTTTCCCTTGGATGGGGGAGGTGATTACCAATCAATTTATGTTTCTGCAATTTTTTCAATGAAATACAACTATATATACCAATTAGCCCGATTTATCCCAGTGTAACCAATCGGTCACTCAAAAAACCGTAAAAAATACGTCCATAAAAAATGTCGAATGTAATCAAACGGTACCACCTCCTAAAGTTATCTTTTAAAAATTTAGCAACTATTTTTTCTAGAAACTCCTTAAGCAAAAAAATTATAAAAATTGATGCATTTTACTCAATGAATACTCATAAATTTGAATTGTGTCAATAAAAGCATGTTACATACAGCAGCAATGTGAAATTTGGTTTACTTTGATGTTCTAGGGCAGAGGTGGAGAATAATACAAACTTCATTATACAATTTAGCTCTTCTATTAATTAATATATAATTATATATGTTACTGCAATTTGGAAATTACTAGAATTAAATAAAGAATGGTATGAATGTATGAAAGTATGAATGACTACTTTTGGTAATATTTTAAATGTTAGGAAGACATTTAGTGCAAACGGTGAAATGGGCCAAGAATGAACATGTTGCCATCTATTGAACATAGCATATATTAGAATGCTGCATCGCTGCAGCTCTAGAAGTCTATCATAACCTGAATTTTATGTTATAATGTCATAACAAGTAGTTATTGCCCTTAAGCGAATACAAAAATATTTTGTATTGTAACTTTTTATGTTAAATAAATTACTTAATATTATTTATAAATAATAAATGGAAAAAACCACTAATTTCACAAGTCACATTTATAGATATATCAACTTATGTGGCCTCATATATTGTTGCCTAACTTAAATGTTGCTTGTAATGGTTAATAGGTTCCCCAACACTACTCAGGGTTAAAGTTTTGTCTCATTGTCATAATCTCTGAGAAATGAATTTTAGAAGCAATTATTATTTATTTTTTTTTAAAAATAAATACAGTAAAATCTTTTATTTTCTTTTACTTTCATTTCCTTTTAAGACTAGCGATAAATATGTTATATTAAACACGAACTTTTTGGCACTGCCTTAATTTATTAAATAAAGAATTTTGGTAAAGTCTTTTGAATATAAAGATAAAGCAAGTAAACTCGTGCTAGATCTAATCTGTATTACTTCATGTTCCTAAGCTTCTGTGATTCCAATATATGTGTAATTTCAATAACATTGAAGAATTTCACACATTGTTAATACAGTGTTCACCCAAAGCCCGCCCGGCTGATTTTATGAACCAACCGTTTATATTATGATCCGTCCATATTAAAAACAAAATTGTTGGTTAATTATCAAATCATTTATCTAGTTTCTTTTATAGCGTTGAGTATTTTGTTAGTAATATTGCATATTCTTTTTCATCCACCGGCTAACTATTTCACTAGACCCGGCTTGTAAAATTCTCTGGGAGAACACTGGTAATACTAGAGGAGTATTTCGAGGGTTTTGATTTGTATGCTTTACAGTAATTTTCAATGTAAAATTTCCAATTTGAATATCAGATAAACCGACCTTCATTTACATACTGATTTTATTTTTCATTTGTAACCTTCATTTAACTTATTTTTAATTTGTTCTATTTCATTTTTACCCTTGTTTGTGTGTTTTACATACTATTGATTTCAATGTGGTTATTCTCCTTTTCGTTCATGAGTATAAAAATTTTATTATAAAATTAATTATACTATTACTTAAACAATTTAAATTTTTTAGCAATTGTGCAATCATTATAAAAATAAAAAATTTTATTAAAAAAACTATTTTGTTTGAAATAAAATCTGAACATGAAAAATTTGAGCACGTGGGAAAATTGATAATTTTATAAATGTATGTAAAATAATAAAATTTTGTGCTTAGTAAAGTTCACTATAATGAAAATTTAAAAAGTAATACAGTTTTTTATAATTTTGGGGAAAATCAATTTAATTAAATTTCTACGATTATGTGATAAAATTATCGTGTCAAAAAAACTAATTTCAAGTACGCTTTTTCATGCAAACTTTATATAATTAACTGCAAATCTCTTGATCTTTCACCTTAAAATGTTACTAAACTTTATTTAAATCAAAATAAATAAGTTATAAATAATAGTTAATGATAGCTAGACCGTCTTTTTTAAAAATTTCATATATATATATATATATATATATATATATATATATATATAAACAAATATAATAAAATTACTAGTATTTCTAAAAATCTTACATTAAAAGAGAGCTTCGGAAAACAGTTTCACATATTGATATTTACCCCAAAATGCTGCTTTATTTTAATAAAATTACTAAATAAATTTTTAATAAATATTTTCTCACAAAAATGTATGATTATATATTCACAACAAAAAGCAATTAATTTTAACGATCAGAAAATTAAAAATTATTAATATTAAAATTATAAATTCTACCAAATATTTCTCGGATCAAAAGATATCAAAACTTTTGGAACATGTGTTCGACAGTTACTAGAGATCAACCGCACTGAGTAATCAATGATAACTAGCGCACCTCTTTAAAACATATGACTAAAAGCTGATTTTCGAATTTAACAAAATAATTAAAAAAATTGGCTTTTACATATATATATATATACTTATTTGTTAAATTTATGATAACTTTTAAGATATTTATTTCTTAACATAGCAATCATTAATGTCAGTTATTTTCTTGAAACGTTTTATCAGCTCATTGATTTCATTTGAATAGAAATTATGATAAATAGACTTCATGAAGCCGAGGAAGGTTTATCCGAACTCTTCATTACGATCGGATTTCTAATTGGTTAAGAAATTAAATGAGTCGACTGGATAAGCTAATTTCTATAGGCAAGAGGTACGAGCTTTGTTGTGCAGTGAGAATGTGATATTTGGACTAAGGACAGTTTTTTGCCTTAAATTTTCAGTGAACTTGTAAAGAGGAAATCCTCTCTCATAAATCACTTAACACTTATTAACATTACTGAATTTTGTAGAGTAACTATTATCTTGAGCACACATTCCATCATTAATATGCTTTAATAATGGTGCAGAGCGCGTCGCATAAATGGGCTAAAAATTGAATTCCGTAACATTTCGTCATTTTAGATCAGGGGTGCACAACCCAAATCGGTTGGTGGGCAAAAAAAAATTTACTGAACTGAAGTGGGCCGTACATATAAAAATAAAACAACAAATTATTCAAAATATTTTGTTATCGTACAACATTCAAAATATTTTATTATTTTACAATAAATGTGACACTTGTTTTTGTATTTTTTTGAGATTTTTTTAATATCAACGGATAATTTAGTCGACGCGGATCGTAGTTGATTGGTCATGATCGAGCAACCTGCTGCGGAACTTTGTTTTAACCAAGTTTAATTTTGAGAAAAATGATTCGCGACGATAAGTAATTCCAAATGCTGATATAATGCCAATTGTTTTAAATTTGTAAATTTCTTTTCGAGGATATATTTTTGATAATACTCAATCTTATTCCCTTCGTACAGGCATTTTAATTCGTTGCTTCATTGCAATTCTATTAGCTATATTTTTAAATTTGGAGGCGCTTATTCCTCCTTACATTAAATGGATCTAAGAATCTTTTGAACATTTTCTCAAACTATCGGATGTATGAGAATGTGGTAATTTTGCGATTTCAGTAGAAAATTTGAAGGAGTTTTTATGGTCACTTTTATACTCATTTAATAATGGGAAATAAATCAAATTGTTAGATCGTAATTGATTTTTATAAAGCTGAAGCTTTGTAACAAAGTATTTTATATCTTGATAACAATTGGTAATCAACTTATTTTCACCTTGTAACTTCTGATTTAGTTCATTCAGTTTCATTGTTATGTTACGAAATATATTGTAGTTACTACTTTTATTTTTTTGTTATGTTTTGGGCCGCGGTTTTGGCATCCCTGTTTTAGATAGATATATTTACCCATTTTGCACAAATATCGAATCTCACCAAAGACATGTTTTATCAATGAATTCATCAATCAAGTTATTGCTTTACCACTTATTAACACTTATGAAATTTGTGTAACTATATTTTGTTTAAGAAACTGAAATTTAAAAAATCTTAAAAATTCTTTTGCAACGGACTCAAAAGATTTCCTAAATAAATAAACCACAATTTCAGTATTTTGAATGACAGGTGGAAACAAATCTTTTCATATATTTGGAGGCTGTCTGTGGGGAAACGAATAAAAAATAGTAATTTATATAATTTCATGCATAACTTTAAGACCTGGACACTAATTGTAAAATTGAAATTACCGTCTGCTATATAACCTCGTGCATTTAAACAAATCAAAATTAAGTATTACTATCAATTCTTTTGAATACCAATCTAAATTTTTACGAAAACTTCCTTAGTCGGTTAAATGTTTGGTGCAATCATCGACGTTATACTTTATTCATTTAATATTTTTATGTACAATCCCTATAACCAAAGTGATTTTATTTCATTTCTCGGTAAAAAAAATATTCTTATTCTTTTAACTAACCGAGATTATACAAGAGTTTAAATTTCAAAAAGTAAACCGACTACTGACAAAACATAAGATTTACTAAAATATGTTTCATATTTAAAATACATTCTTTCCATTATTCAGACGTAACATTAAGTGGATTAATTGTGATAGATAAAATGTTAATAAATTTTCTTATTTGCAAAAGAATAATATTTTTAACCAATTGACCAGTTTTGTATTCAAACTTTTTATATCAAATCCATTTTAATAAACCAAATATTTATTAAAATTAGTTATTTACACATTTCGTGAAAATTTTAAAAGTTATTGGAATACATATGTTCTTTGTTGGAACAAAAATCAGAAATTTCGAGAGAATTTTATAAGGTATAATAATAATAATAATAATAGGGGTTGTAAAAAAACTATGTGAAGCATAAATCAGTAGTTTTATTGCTCTTTTTGAATATCGAAGTTAAATTGTGTAATCTTCAATTTTAGCAAATTTGTAATTAATATAATACTTATAAATAGATAAGTAGGGAAGACTAAAATAAGGATTAATATACCGACACCACAGGCTGGATTATAAGTTAAATCTTATATTTAATATTGATATAACAATTACTATTGTAATTTTATAGTGAATTGGGAAAACTTATTAATTGCAATGAGTTTGTTTACAATGTCTGTTAATATGGCCCACATTCTTATCTGCAAATCAATTTTTTTCTTATTTACATCGCTAAAATAAATTGAACTTCCCATTTTTCATTTAATTTTCTACATAACTTCTTCCAGCTCATTTTTTTGCAATGATGCATTTTTTTTCTCAATCAGTTTCTGCCTTTTTGCTAGTTATAGATTTAGTTTCTTTCAATTTTTATTTGAGAAAATTACCTCTATTCTTGAATAAAATGTAATTTAGATATAATTAATCGTTAAAGCACGTTGAATATTGATGCAAAATGGCTTGTTTTCTTTTGTTTTACTGGTGATACTTAGAATTATTGGTCATTCTATTTCCAAATTCACCCATTAACACTGATTATATTAAACAAATATTTTATGTAACAATTTCAAGGAAATGTGTAGAATAAATCAAATTGAATCAGACGATCATTATTGGCGAAAGTACAATATGAAAAATTCAGATGTGATGCATGCGGATTTTTAATAGAAGATATCACAAAATTTGGCTATGAATCGGTGGTGATGAATATTTGGAATTAGAGTTCTATAAAATATCCGTTATATGGAATGGATTAACCGTTTATGAGCAATTATTTTTTCTGAAATGATAAATAACCACGAACCACATTTAATTTTTAAATATTCGGCTACTAAAAACTTATTTCCTTGTCCCATATTTTTCAAATAATCATATACAAAGGTAAAAGGTTATGAGATTTAATTCTCTTCAATAAAAATTGAGCCCAAACACAACTTGGCGATGGAAATGTGTATAAACTGACAATAAAACTTTAGAACCCTTGCAAAGGTGTCCTTCCCTCTAGTCAAATTAGAGAATGAAACTCTAGAATTCCGTTACTAATTCAAAAAATTCCAGGCCCAAAATTTGTGATAAGAAATTTTGAGGACGAAAACAGAAAATCTTATCAAAAACCTACGTGACAAAAAGGTTTGTGAACCTCTGATTTAGTATACATAAAAAAGTATATAATAATATGCTTTTTCTACTTGAATTCTTTTTCGTGGACATCAATCGAAAAATGTAAGTCATTTGACTAATACGTGGTGCGTTCAATAAGTACCTGTTCTGCCCCATAAAAAATAATAATACCTTACAATATTTTAGTAAAATCATAATATATTATCTGTTGTTACCTGCACAGTAGGACGGGAGGGCGCATTCTCAATTTATTTGTCAAATCATGATCCTATATCGTGTCGAGTATCGAATAGTGATTAAATTCTTTGTTTTGCGAGGTGATTACAGTTACCAAATATTGAATCTGTTGCAAACACCTTACAGCGAAATTTACCCCTATCGCCAGTCAGTGTTCAATGATGAGAAAATTGCGCGTCTTTGTGCAATTTTTGGTGAAAAAAGATGAATATTAGCAAATTGTGAAGAAGAACGCCGAATCAGTATCAAAGATATATCGCAGTGGTTAAATATGAGCACCGGAGATGTGGATGCCATCTTGAATGAATATAGCGTAAGAACATTGGAATCCAGGTTCGTTACACGTATTATTTCCTCTGAGATGTGTGAAAACCGGAGGAATGCTGCAAATTTGCAATAGGATATGAAACTTTTCTTGAAAAACCAAAGACCGATAACTTTTGGCTGTCATCGTTGCCATGTAAATAACTTGACATCAGCCAAATAACGATTTTTGTATTTAACGCACTTACCAAATGTATAAATGGATTTAATATCTAACAAACAAGAAACTCACATCCTCAAATATGTATAAGCATAATTAAAGTCTGTAATGGTACCCGGTGGTGGTAAGCGATTAAATACAATCAAATGATGCGACAATGTGGCGGAATGGTCAGATTCTGGGTTTGGTCACAACACTGCTTAGTCAGTTCCAGAGCGATATCGATTTTCTTGCACGAGAGTGGAATAAGCTCCAAACAAGTCTGCTATCAGGAATCACGTTGAATATGATTTTTGAAAAGCTATTTTATCCAGTTAGTTATCGGGAAATCAAAAACCATTTAATAGCAATATTGTAAGAGAAATTTCTATTTATTAGAATCATTTAGTAAGCTCCCTTTGCTAATTCATCTGTTTAAGTCATCCGTGTATGATAGCGAGGTATTTCACCAATTAATTAATTACATAACAGCATTTTCTTCTTAATATCGATTGTATAATTTTGATTTACTGTGAGTTCCCGTTGGGTTTTTCTGGATAATGTAATACACAAGTGATATTTTACAGTATTAAATATGTATTCCATTAGGATTTGGTTGGTTTTGTCCTTTAAGGAGGGAAAGGGAATTTGCAAATCAAAACGAGTAAATTTTGGATTAACTAGCTACTAGTGTAACGTGAATAGGACTGACAACATCTCATATTTACACCTAAGCCTGTTTTTCAGTGGTTTTCAATTTTCTAGAGTTTCTATCCCTTTTTGGTGGTTTCCTCCATCATGTGGAGCTTGCACACAAAGATCGCTCATTTCCTGGGATATTAACAACAATAACGACATTTAATTTTTGGTATTCTCCTTGTTTGCGAATTCCAATCGGCCCGTTCTTGGAGATTTGTTTTTTATTTTGCAACTTTCTGTGGATACCTTTACAATTTCTATTGACCGTTTTCCAATTTTTACCAATAACTCCATATATCATCTGTTGCCCTCTTTTAGAAAAACTACAGAGTTAAATATAACTAATAATCAATATTTCCCAATGGGAAATCCGTTGAACATTAAAGAAAAGCTTAAAACAATAAAGGTAAGCCAGTAATAGTGGCAATTAGCCAAATATAAACTATATCGGCACATGGGAACCTCTATTCGGAACCGATAAACTTGAAGCAAAACAAGATGTTCTGTAATAATTTATTGGCACAATTAGAAACGTAAAATATCAACAGATGGGGCCATATTTTATAAATTCAATTTTCTTTAGGAAAATCGATGATGTCTGCTAAATTTCGAAATATAATCTAAATGTCATCATAGACGCCTAAATTTTGTTCAATCAGTTAATAAAAATATTTTTTAATAATTAAACTTTATTATATCATTCAAAATTGGAATTTGAAGTTTTTAGTTTATTAAAATGAAAGTGAAAAGTTACCAATTATAAATTTGTGTATATAACTCAAAAATAAAAATGTTAATAGTGCAGTAATTACCTCTAATATTAATTGAGTATCCTTTGGGATCTCTTTCATGATATCTAAAGCTTTTTCCCACATATGCAAAGATGGCAAACTAGCTCGTTTAGTCAATTTGACTATGAGACTCATTGGTAACTGATATCGCATAATGCGTTGCACAGGCTGCATTAAATGAGAAACAACATCCTGTTTATCACCGATAACTATTCGTCTTTCATCAAAGTAATCTCGATATTGCTCGGCAATTACAGACGCTTTTCGATGATTTTCACAGTATTTTGAATAAATAGTTCTTAAACGAGAACGTGAATCAAGAAAAAGTTTAGGTATTAAGTCAGGATCGTCTAGTACAATTTTTTCGATTCTCTCTAAAAAACTGGTGTGCCATTCATCCAATTGCACCCAATTGCCCCATAATATTCGCCATTTGTTAGAAAGATCTTCTGGTACAAAAACATTAGGATCATCAATCAATGGCATGTATTTTTCAGACACAATTTTTAGACGAGATACATAATTCCTTTCACTGACAACAAGCTCATTAATAGGCTCCATTCTTCGTAATTTATATGCCTCGATTTTATCTGCTTCATTATCTGAACAAGTAATATCTACTAATTGAGGCTCGTTGATAAGGCTATCAACAACTTGATATTGCGAATCTTCTGATTCGTCCAAAAACTTCTAAAATTTCGGAAAAATTGATATTTACAGATTAATTAACAAATTTTTATCATTTACCTCATTTATAGTATTAGATTCTACGTATTCTACCATCAGAAATAAAGAAATTATGATTTTTTATTCTATAAATTTTGTGGAATTTATTAGAAAGTAAAAGAATGATTATTATAAATACCTTATTTATTTCAGCCATTAAATCCAAAGATATTATATTTTAAAGAGTAATTAATTAGTATAAATAAACAATTTGAAAAATTAAAAGAATGATGTACAAATTTAAAATTATTCGAGTAAAGTCATATAATTGCTTTTCAAATGTACATTTATATTTATCTATTTTAAAATTGTCTATTCTAGGATTGATATAAAAGTATTTCAATTAATAGTAATAAACCATATTCAAAAATAAGTTTTTATCAAAAACTTGGTAAAGGCCTTTAAAAGAGTATTGAAAGCTAAAATGTCACAAATAGGCTAAAATGATTGAAATAACTTTATAACCACGTAAAAAAATCCGAAAGATTGAAAGCAAGTAAAAATGGTAATACTAAACAAATTGAAAATTTTAAAAATAAATTTTGGAAAAATATATTAAAAATTGTAGATTTTGGTGAAATTTTAAGTGTGAAAAATTTAGTAATTAATTCTAATATAATATTTAAGTAAAGAATCGGTTGTTATGGGTTTCTAGGTTTCAAATAAAATATTTATATAAAAGCTTTCCTGATTCTGGGTACTTGATGGTTTCGTTTTTGTTTTCTGTAAGTATTTTAATCAGATTTTGCCAACCTCTTTTCTTTTAAATCCAATTCATTAAATATTCATTCAAAACTCAAGTAACTGTATCAATCAAATTTTCAAATACACCCGAACTCACAATTGCATGAGCCTCAATCACTAAAATTGTATAAGTTAAATTCGTTATTATTACTTTATTATTAATTCATTTTTTGCTAAAATTTTCAACTACCTTTATATCACAAAATTTATCATTTTCACCAAATCTCTGCAAAACTCCACGAAGTCTGTCTTTCATTTCACTCACCATGTCTCCCAATTCATTATTTATATCACTTGATATTTTAAACATTGGATATACAGTCTTAATGAGACCATTACTAGATCTTTTATTATCTCATATAAAATTCTAGGTTTCATAACACTAAATTCATCATTCCTTTTATTTTTTGATATTTGTAATTTTCTTTGTACTTCTTTTACCTTAAACTCATCTTGTTTATTCAACTTCTTTTCACTCTTATCACTTGAAGTATCATGTAACTCTTTTATTTCGGTTTCACTGACTACTTTCATATTTGTTCTGAACAATTTAATTTGTCTATCGTACCTCAACTTTGCCCTTTACAGCTACCATGTCCTTGCATCGTAACGTAAATATCAGTCTTAATCTATTTCTGGTGATACAGATCAACAATAATATTGTTGGGTTTAGGTGATTTTCAAAAAATATATAATAAATAAAAATTTGGAAAAATAAAATAATTAATTAAAAATAATCAAAAAATTAAAATCAATATTTTCCGGTGGAAATTGGTATGTGCCGATGCCAATCGACGAAACGAGTACGTAAATAATAATATATAATAATTTTTTACCAATAGAAAAAGTTATTAAGAAAATACAAATTAATTATTTAATTAAAATGATGAAAACAAATAAATCAAAGGAGGGAAAAATTCTCCGATTTGGCTAAATTACGAAGGGAACTAATTGTTCCCTAATGTGATTTGTTTCGCAGAATTCTCACTTAGAACGGCCGAAGAGTAGGTAGTTATGAGGTTTATGCAATATAACACAATAGTACCCATACCCCCCCGCCGGCGATGGATTAAATTACGTATTGACGTAATGAAAAAGTTTAATAGTTATATTTTTTGAAACTAAATTTTAAATAATAATAATAATAATAATAATAATAATAATAATAATAATAATAATAATAATAATAATAATAATAATAATAATAATAATAATAATAATAATAATAATAATAATAATAATAATAATAAAATAAAAAATAATAATAATAATAATAAAATTATTTCCACAACATTAATACAACCTAGTAAATATTTCATAAAAATTGATACATATAAAAATAACTAGTAAAAAGATTAAAAATTTATTTAATTAAAATCTTCACAAATCAGCTTATAATAAGCTCTTATTAGTTCTGCCAACAAAATATGGACAACTTCCTTCTTCTTGTAGTCCCTGCAGCACCTGCATCAAAATGGTCATGTCAACATTGAGGGATCAGCACAAATAATGCAGTCATCTAGACATTTCAAAACAGATCTTTGAACCGATTCGAAATGCATCCGTACAATTTCTTCGATGTTGATTCCAGTCATTTGATAAATCCGTGTTGCTAAAAATTCAGGAGCACAATACGAAAGCTTGTTCTTCATATTCGGAAAGAGCTCTTCCACCTTCATCAGAATTGTTTCGAATACGTATGGTTCTTACTCGTCGATCATTCTGAATTTTTACAATTGTCAGAAAACTATCTATTTAAACACAATCGGTGCTTAATAAATAATCTAGCATTTCTTCGTCGGTATTAGAATTATTAATTTTTGATTTTATAAAACTAAATATCTCTTGTATTGGAGTGTTGTATTCCAATGTTTTTATCCCATGACAACAACTTTTCGGCTCCCAAATACATTCACACATAACGGATTATACTTGACAAGTCTTTATGCCTGAAACAGTTCCGGTTCGTAAATTTTTTCTGTTTTAGTAAACAAATCATACAAATTGATTCGACAACCCATGTCAATGTTCAAATATAATGATTGAATTTGTAAATCTTGAATCAGATACTTGAGATCCTCTTCCTGTAATGGTATCTTGCAACCCATTATCCTGCATTTTCCACTCTTGAAGAATAAGATTGGATATTTTCCGCTTCTATTTACTAAGTGTTGAGGTTTTCGGTTGGGAACTTCATTCTGTCTACTTGTATACATATTAGGCAACCAATACCAAGTTACTGAACAAATAAAGTTTTGGTTACTTACCAACAAAACTTTAAATAAAAGTAAATAAAAGTTAAAAAATAATAATAAATACAAGTAAAAATACAAATTTATTAATAAAATCTTCTTCACTCTCTTTCACATCATTAACGCCTCTATATCAGTAAATCACTTGGTTGTTTAATAACTGGGTAGTTAGCAAGAAAAATTATCTTTTTTGAATAAATTTTTGTATGCGATTATTGTATTTTATTGAAATCATTGAAATTATTTTGTTAAAGTCAATACGTTTTATCAAACACTTTTCAACTAATTTTTGAAATTTATCCAATGTTGAACAATTATTCTTCTATTAAACGTTATTTTTCACAAAATACCTATTTAGAAAACAATTACTCTTTGAACACTGATATTCAACCAACTCAACCCCTTAAAAATATCAATAAACTTTCTCCTTGTCGATAATTTCACCTTAAAATACTTGGTTATTGACTATAAACCCAATATGTTATCTTTTAATTAAATCGTTGCCAAATTTATTTAATTATTTAGTAATAAATATATAATCGTGTTTTGTGACTATTTGACAAAATGGTCAGAAGCTTATGCAATGCCAAATCAAAAAGCAAAGATATTTGTTGAAAATATTGTTTTCAGATATATAGCACCTAAAAAGTTACTAACGGACCAAGAAAAAAATTTCCAAAGTGATCTATTTGAATCAATTACTGAATTGTTTGGAATAATGAAATTATGTACATCTCCATATCATCCACAAACAGATGGACTAGTGGAAAGATTCAATGGAACCTTAATTAACATGATATCGTCATACGTGAATAGAAAACAAATAAATTGGGACGTATCATTAAACCGTG